>CACVCL010028937.1:0-85855 GCA_902729485.2 Mus minutoides | reverse complement strand
TTTTTTTTTTTTTTTTTTTTAACAAGGCAGAGGAAAAGGGGTAAAAGGGCAAAGCCTGTTGGCACCATATTTACCTTGCTTGGGCCTGTTAAAGAGTCCTTCAGTGTTGCTTCAGAACCATTCACTGCAAAAGCCATCCTTTCCTCGTGGAACTGTGTCAGCAGGCGTTCCAAAGTCAGATGGGATGTGCACGGGACATTTCAGGTCTCTGTTCTGCTTTGTTGGTCTATTTATCTTTACCCAACAAGATCCTGACTTAAATCCTATGGATGCAAAGTGTTTTGAACCAGGTATTTCAAGTTGTCTGTTTTCACTCTTCCTATCCAAAAACATTTTGGCTATATTACTTTTGATATTATTTATGTTGCATTTGATAGACATGATAAGGTTAATTTGCTGATCTTGAAAAAAAAAAGCCTCCTGGGATATGTTAACTCTAATGATCATCTTGGCAGGAGTCAACATCTTACACAATATTGAATTTTATGTTCCATGAACACAATTCAAATCTTCCCAAACTCAAGAAATGGAAAATAAACTTCCTACTTAGAGATGAGTCCAAGATTTGATAATTTTAAAATTATCCCTAAATGTTCCACATACCTTTAAAACTTATGTGTGTCTGTGTGTGTTTCTCCCTTTCTCTCTCTCTCTCTCTCTCTCTCTTCCTCTCTCTCTCTCTCTCTCTCTCTCTCTCTCTCTCTCTGTGTGTGTGTGTGTGTGTGTGTGTGTGTGTGTGTGTGTTGTGAGGGGTCACACATGTGAATGTAAGTGTCTGTGGAGTCCAGAGTAGTCGGGTTCTCCTGCAGCTGGAGTGACAGGCAGCTGTGCAGCACCCGAGAGGGTTCAGTTCTGAGAATGGAAATTAGATCCTCTTCAAGAGCCACGCTTGCTTTTGACATTGAGCCACCCCTCCAGCCCCAATATTTCATTCCTGGTATTGCAAAGTGTTTTAATTTCAGCATCTGGTTACCTAAGTGAGCCTTGAACATGTAACCTTAACTAACCCCATTTTCCAACTTCAAGTAGCTTTCTTTGAAGATCATCTGAGAATTTGTATGTAAATGATCCTTCAATCTATGTGTAAAGATAGTATTATTTCTTTTAGGTCTGTGTGTGTTTTATATAAATTTCATGCTAAAGTACACCGACGAGATCTTGAAGATATTATTAAATAGGAATAGTGATAACTGACATTCTCACCTTGCCACCATCCTGAAAGAGAAGGAACTGAGAGGGCTGGTGGGTAGGTTGGCTAGGGAAACATGAAGACCCGTGCACACAAGTAAAACACTCAGGTGTGGTGGCTCATGTTTGTATTCCTTCCCCTAGAGCTTACTGACAATTAGCCTCTGAGAGATCATATCTCTAAATCACGTGGACAACTCTTGAGGAGTGACAGGCACATGATATTGTCTTCTGGCCCTATATGCATGCACACAAATTGACATGTGCACCTGTGTGTGCACAGAGAGAGACAGAGACAGACAGAGAGACAGAGAGACAGAGAGACAGAGACAGACACAGAGATACAGAGAGAGACAGAGACAGATAGAGACACAGAAAGACAGAGAAAGACAGAGACACAGAGACAGACAGACAAAGACACAAAGAGAGAGAGAGAGACACAGAGAGAGAGAGAGAAATATCACATTGAATCTTTCAAAATTATGTCTGTAGTTACCTGAAGGTTGTTTATAGAGTTTTTAAAAAATAACTTTATGGACATTATTGTCTATCCCCCATTTAAATTACAAAATGATGGGAAAATTTCTCAAATATCTTTGCCATATCTATCAAGATAATCATGGCGTTGTTTTTCATCATCTGTTGGTGTGCTCTAAAGATCATTTTAAAGGACCAGCGCATCTTCTTTTCTCAGATAAAGTCCACACACTCATTGCCCACTGCTCCTTTGACGTGTTGATGGGTTGTATTTTCTCATATTAGTAAGGTCTGTCCTCATGAGATCTATACAGTTTTCCCCAATAATGCCTTCATCTTTTTTTAATATCAGATTGTTGACCCATTTAGAGTTTTGAAGCAATTCATTCCACTTTTCTTGGTAAGGCTCACATCGAATTCCTATGGAATTCCTATGTGAAGCTCCTTTGTGGAAAAGGTTTTTAACTACAAACCCAATAAATATCTTCTATTCTATGTGTTTAATTGGAGGCTGTTCAAGCTGCGCATTTCCTCTTGAATGAGTTTAAGTAGCTTTTGTCTTTCAAGAACTATGTTTAAGTGTGATATGAAAGTGGAGGGGGAAGCTTAAGCAGAGATGGAGCTTGTGGTGGGGGAAAGAAATGGGTGGGGGAAGTTAACCCAGCTAAACCTGTAGGAGACACTTTATGGAGACCCTCTACTTTGTAAACTATTTTTTCTTTAAAATAAGTTTTAATTATATTTGTATGTATATGGATATTTTCCCTTCTTGTATGTCAGTGCACCACGAGCATGCGTGATATCTTCAGAGGTGGTGAGCTGCCATGGGGATGCTGGGAATTAAATCCATGTCTTCTGAAGAACAGCAACTGCTCTTATCAGCTTAGCCAGCCCTCCAGCCCTACAGAATATTTTTTTTTAATTTAAAGATGATTTGAACAGAAATACACTGCACAGATGGATGTTATTTCTCTCCCAAGCTGTGTATTATCAAATAAAAATCTCAGTGTCAGGTGTAGGATAACACTCTGTGTGTTGTTAATCAGAAAGACCCCAAAGCGCGTGCACACATACACACACACACACACACACACACACACACACACACACACACACACGCACCCCAAGTAATACAAGCTATTGCAAGTGCTCTTTATTGGCTACCAGAACTAAAGAATAAGACCTAGTTACAGAAGACACCATATAGTTATTTTGATTGCAGGACATAGAGAAATAAAGCAGAATTCACCAGGAAATAAATGTCTTTCCTTCTTTAAAAAAAAAACTCTTATGAATATGAGTACACTATAGCTATCTTCAGATCCGCAAGAAGGCAATAGATCCCATTACAGATAGTTGCTAGCCACCATGTGGTTGCTGGGATTTGAACTCAGGACCTCTGGAAGAGCAGTTGGTGCTCTTAACTGCTGAGCCATCTCTCCAGCCCCCGTTTCTCCTTCTTTTTATAGAACCTAGAAGTGTTATTCAGAGCACTGTCAGAGAAAATTCATCAGTGGTCTTACTAGTATGTGGACATCACATGTTACAACATTAACCTCCCAGGCAAGACATCCCCACTGGGGCAATAGTGGCATGAAGGTTTTGGGAGTAACCAACCACTCTCTGCTTAGATTTGAGGCCTCCCCCACAGGAGGGGATTCATGCTTGGCACTGTAACCTGGTTAGAAATCCATGGCTCAAACCCTACGGTGGAAGGCATACTACCATTGCTTTGTTAAACGAACATAGAGCTGTCTTCTAAATATTTATGTAAATACCCATAAGATTGACGCTTCTCTGAGCTTCCTTTTGCAGTTTGCAGCAGCTAATGCTCAGAACGAGTGGTTATTGAGTACTTAGTTCTAAGTTGGGTATCTGCCTCTAAATGGCTGTTGAGTTCACAACAGTTGTGTTTACCAGCACAAGATAGAGCCCCTGAACATTCCAGCGTGCCTAGAGGAGGGGCGCGTGAGGCCCAATCCTCAGCTAATGGCTGTTTGAGAAAGGGAGTCATTTTCTTTTTTGGGGGGAGGGAGTTGTTTTCTTTTTGGCTTTAGCTACAGGTGAATTACTCATTAGCCAGTAAATAACCCTATGGGGTGCACACGCAAGCAATCCTAATTAAACCCAATGCGTTATATAAATTTTATTTTTCAGTTTGGGCAGGAAAGATGACTCAGTGGTGAAGAGTGCTGACTGCTCTTGCAAAGAATCTGAGTTGCCCTTCCAACATTCCCAGCTGACTGGAACTCCAAGTGCCGGGCACAGGACACCTTCTTCTGGCCTCTGTAAGCACCTGCACATAAACTCACACGCAGCCACACACACATTCGCATGAGTACATTTAAAAAGCAAATACTCTTTTTTTAACTTAGGGGTTAGAGAGATGGCTGGGTGACTACAAGCACTGAGAGATCTTCCAGCAGACCTGAGTTAGATTCCCAGCCCATAACTGATTCTAGCTCTAACCCAGCCTTTGAGGGACCAGGTACACATGTGGAGCACAGACATACATGCAGGCAAAACTCACAAACACACAAAGTAGATTTCTTTTAATTAACCATTTTTGAATTTATAAAATCTTAGTAGGAAAGGGACATGCTGAGAAGAAGGGTTCCAAGAGAAGTGGGAAGGAGATGGTGAGAGGGAGAGATGGTGTGGTTCTTATCAAAATTAAAAAATTTTTAAAAGAACCCCAAGGAAAATGGGGAAAAAAACAAAAGTCTCCATCACTTATCATTTAATCTTAGAAGGAAGCCTGTGACTTCCCCATTCCAATTCTTAGATCCAAATACACAAGAAGTCAGGGAGGGAATCACTAAATGGAGGGCCCTGGGGAGTCACTTTGAAAGAAGCCAACTGCAAGCAATAGTTCTTCCCTAGGATTTTGTAGCTATTGCAAAAAGATAGAAGGAATATTTAGGTGATCGTAATTTAGAGAGTAGTGATTGTTATAGATTGTTATTGTGGGGAGCGGGCACAGCCACATGGGCCAAAGATGGCACCCTGGCTCTATGCTAAGCCCCGTGACCTCGCTTGTTTATCCCAGTCACAGTCATTTGCAATAAAAGCAGCCCATGTAGCTCATTGGAGAGATTAGCACATCTCACGATACCATTCTATCAGCCAATCCTGCATGCTGCCTTGGACGTGTGTGTGTTTATGATTGGGTGGTGTGAGGTGGCATGAGTGAATAGAACTATAAATTGAGGGCAGCCCTAGAGAGACCAGATGAGAGACCAGATGAGGAGACCAGACCAGCATAGAAGAGACCAGCAGCATTAGGCCAGAGAGCACCAGCATTAGAGAGCCAGTGAGTGAGTGAGTGAGTGAGTGAACGGCTGCAGCTGTGTGAATCCTGAGAGAGAGAGAAGCAGACTAAAGCAGAAGCTGCGAAGGCAAGCTGCACTGAACTGCCTTGGCGTCCCGTGTCGTTTCTTCCCACTGTCTCTGCTGGTCAGAGACATGTGGGCCCACGACAGTTATGATTTGAATTTAAGCAAACATGCTTGTTTGATTTTCTTTACACCAAAAACAAACAAACAAAAAGCAAGGCTCAAGATTACAATAAGCTGACACATGTTTGTTTGAAGCTGACAAGAATACATATTCAATTCACTCAAGTTCAAGCTTGCTGAAATAAAATAGACCTCAATAGTCTATGCTAGTGTAGGACCTGTAGAGGTTTCTCTCTTTCACTCCTAACAAGTCTCACATCTGTCTTTGATGTCTGTCACTGGTCTGGATAGAGGCTTATCAGTTTCGCTGGTCTTTTTTTAATAGGTACCACAAGCAATAGATTGCATCACTGACTAGAACTCCTGTGTGGATCTTTTCAAAGACCCAGACTTCTGTCTCATTTTCCTCTCTTGTTCACATTTTCTAACATGTTGAGTTATGCTTTCAGGCTTTTTAATCCCCTTCCTTCTTCCCAGATGCAGTCTGTTACTGATTTCGAGTTTGATTTCATATGGCCAGAAGTCTTGCTTTACATGAGTTTCTGAACTTTGTCCTTTTCTTCTCCACACCATGCTCTCACTGGTGACTATAGCTCCAGGAATCACTGCAGAGTAATCGCCAGGAAACGGTGTGAGTTAAGTAATGTAGAAATACAACTCCTGTACTATCTTTAAATAAAAAGGGGAAACCCCACAAAATCGGGGGCTTAATCTGTGATTAAGAGCATGTACTACTGTTCTTGCAGAGGACGCAGGATCCGTTCCCAGCTCCCACAGTGGCGCTCACATCTGCCTGTTACTCCAGTTTCAGAGTACCTGACACCCTCTTCTGACCTCTGAGGGCATCAGACAAGCACACAGTGCACATACATAGACAAAAGAAAAACATTCATACATATGAAATAGAATAAATCCTAAGATGGAAATCTTCCTATTAAAGATTTTGTTTTTATTTGTGTGCATGTGTGTGTGACTGTGTGAGTGAATGTCATATGTGTTCATGCCTGTGGAGGCCAGAAGAGAGCATTGGATCCCTTACAGCGAGGGTTATAGGTCACTGTGAGCCACCTGATGCGAGTGTCGGGTCCTTTGGAAGAGCAGCAAGTGCCTTTAACTGCTGAGCCCAAAACACAGTTGTTGTTTTTTTACATAACTGCCCCACCTAATCTCAGTCGACATTTTGGAAGAGGAGGCAGAAAGACCATAAAAGCCAGAGAGATCAGGGAATTTCTCTCTAAGATTTATTGATTTATTTTATATATATGAGTGCTCCATGTTTATAAAGAAGATCAAAAGAGGGACTCAGATTCCATTGTAGATGGTTATAAGCCACCATGTCGTTGCTGGGAATTAAACAGGGGACCTCTGGAAAAGCAGCCAATGCTTTTAACCACTGAGCCATCTCTTAGCCCATTTAAAAAAAAATTGAAATTATCAGTGGGAAGGACTGAAAGGATCAGAGCAGAGTTAAGGGAGACTCAGTGTCTCTGAATGTCCCTTGTTTTATGAACCTTGTTTTGGAATGCTGATTCTAAAGTAAAATGGAGTCAAAGTAAGAAAAGCATTCTTGAAGCGAATAACAATATGATTGCAAAAGCCACACAGACCCAACAAAATGACTTTTCCACAGTGTTCTGCATTTCCTTATAAAAACAGACAAATGCCCTATTTGGCATCTCTTAGAAGTTCTGTCATTGACCTGAGCTAACAAGTGTTTGGGATGCAGAGAATAGAATGGAATGTGACCCCTACATTTTAATTTTAATAATACTTGTATTTTATCTTTGGAAATGTCATACATTTATACAATGGATTTGGACTATATCCATTCATCAGCATCTCCCTTCAGCTCTCCCTCCAATTCTCCGGACCCTACCACATACATCGGTCTCCATCCCAACATCAGGACCTCTCCTATTGTTCTTCTTGTTGCTATGACTGGTAACCCCTGCATCGAATTAGTGCAGCCCATATACAAGGGGGTGCGGGGCCATCTGCTGAGGACCAGACAGCGAATCTCCCTCCCTGAGCAACCACTCCCGGCCACTCTGTGAATAACTTCTCTGCCAAAGGTGTGGCCTTGGGGACTCCTTTCCCTAAATCTCAGAGGGGACACTTTATAATGAGAAAGAAGCTGAGCTCTTATATTAATACATTTTTAAATGTTTCAATTGTCTATTCTTGTGAAGAAGGTGAGGCGTCAGAACAATTGTGTGCAGTGCGAAATATAAAGTGGTATGCGCTCGTTTTTGTGTGTTTCAGTCCTGGATGCATAACAACAGTAAAACACACGAGTCCCGAGTAAGCACCTATCTGGCTCAGAATCTTGGCTCTGCCACCTAATACCTGTATGACCGGAGCCAAGTTACTAAGCCTATGATAGCTTTTTCTTTTCTACTTCTCCCGCGTCACCTGTCAAATTCATTATTTTCTTACCTCAAGCAATTTCTGTCCTTTCCACTGTAAATCACACCGGTCTGTACCCCTACTTAATTTTAGTATGATCTGTTGAGAAAGCCCCAGTTGCCAAGGCGCAGGAGACAGATTTCTCCTCCAGGGACCGGAGCCCTGGTGAAAGAATGAAAATTTGTTACCTTTTCTTTCCAGGCTACATTTAGTTAATCTCTCTAAATCCCAAACACAGTGATGGAAGGGGAATTACACCTTTGCAAGCTCCCTGGAGGTTATTAACAGACCCGCCTCGGCCTCTGAAGACGAAGTCACAGAAAGTAGTCAGATAGAGACGGGATTCTGTGTGGAACAGGGTGGAGGTGAAGGTAGCGGGTGGGGTGGGATGGGGTGTCCTGTCTAGTTCTGGTTGTGATTACATGAACATCTGCATGTTCAGGAAATGCATAGCCCTTCCCAGTCCATTTCGCTGTATGGTAACTGTGGGTGGGGGTCGGGGGGAGAAGCACAACTATTTCAATACTTAACATTTTCGTCCTATACAATGTGAATAGACTTGAAATTGATCCAAAAGTTATAAAGTAAAGCATTTTGGGGCCAGCTGCTAGGCTGTCGTTCTGTCTTTGTAGTTATACTCAGAGGTATCCCTGGGCAAAGCTGGAGCTAGGCAACGGCTCCTCAGGACCTTTTATTTTGAACCACTTGCTTGCCTCCCTGGATCGACACTGTTCTGTTAGCAGCTCAGGCTGCCTTCACCTCAAGTGCGCATGCTCCATGTCCAGCAGCATCCAGGATACCATCGGACACCCTCCTGCAAATCCCTGCATTTGGGAACCTCTCCCATTATAATTTTTCCCCCTAATCTAGCTATCAAAACTCATCTTTTCCTTCTTTTTATAATGATATCTGCATTGGTGTTTTGCCTCCAGGCATGTCTGTGTGAAGGTGTCAGCTTCCCTGGAACAGAAACTATCTGGGGTGACAGATAGTTGTGAATTGCCATGGAGGTGCTGGGAATTGAACTCAGGCCCTCTGGAAGAGCCTCTCTAGCCCAAGTTGCATTTTTTTTTAAACATGAGACTGTGCTCTCCATTAGCTGCCATAGCAGGAAAGACCCAAGAAGCCTGCGTTCACTACGTGGGAGTGCTAACTGACGATGACTGAAAGATTAAAGGTGTGGGTTACGCGTGGGCAGAGAGCGGAGAGACTGGAGGCAGGGGAGCGTTCCAGTCACTCTGTTCCTTACAGGTTCTTCCCATTTGTCACCTCTGAGAAATGTCATCCCTGAGCTGAAATGTCTTCAGAATAGTGGAGAAAGCTACGCATGTAGGCAGGTATGGAAAATACGGGAACAGTTCTGTTTGTGGCTCATTGAGCTGGGAACCTAAAAATTCTACAAACAAACAAACAAAATGATTCTTCTGGTTTTCAGAACCTTCTCAATATATATACTGTATTTCAATTTTTAGCATAGTCTTGGCAAAGCTGACTATGTAGCTTAATTGAATAGCAATAAAATAGCAAGAACGTTGTTTGGATGTTTATCATGTGGCAAGCGTAATTCTGAGTAGCATCTATATTTCAAGTATATTTAATTCTCTAACAACCTAAGAGGTAAATACTATTGTTAGGTCAGAACAACTTCCTGTGCTAGAGGCAGAGTTATGCAGCCCACACCTCTGGCAAAGATAGGCCCTTCCCAGGTACATACAGCCTGTTGCATGTCTCACTTGTAAAGAGCCCCATGCTTATTCCAAGGGATGGTAGACACAGGTCGTTAATTCTAGCATTTGGGAGGCAGAGGCAAGAAAGATCTCTGGGAGTTGGAGGCTAGCCTGGTCTGCATAGCAAGTTCCAGTCTGGAACCCACCTTAAAAACAAAGGAAACAAACAAACAAAAAAAAAAACACGCAAGAATGTATTCTTCCCAGCTTCCATATGGAATTTCTGGGTGAGATTAAGGCCAGTAAACCAGGTATGTCTTTTATAATAACAAAGCTGGCAGAAACAATTTAAGAGGGGAAGCATTTATTTTTGCTCACAGTTTCAGGCAACACAATCCATTCCAGTGGGAGACTTGACAGCAGAAGCAATTCCCTGTACAATATAAGAGTGGAGGCAGCTGCTCACATCGTCGTGGTGACAGACACAGCAACCATAACCTTAAGGTCTGCTCTCTAGTGACACACTTTCTTCCATGAGGATATGCCTCCTAAAGCTTCTCCAACACCACCCTCCCCCAACAGCTCCATCAACTTGAGAGCAAGTAGTCAAACACAAGAATGGGTGGAGGACATACATGAGTCCAGCTTATGGAGAGGTGGCCATTCAGTTCAGTATAGGAGCTCTGAGAGTTCAACCCCAACTTGACCCACATCTGACTTTACCCTTTTCCTCCGCCCTATACTGCTTCTACAACCCCACCCCCAACCCCCACGGCTGATCTTTCATAATCACCCTGCATCCCAAGCTCTCTCGGCTTCTGGAGGACCCAGCTTATAGCGCTTGCCAACAGCCATGCAGCAGATTAGTCTACAGTTGTTAGGCACTGCAATATGTTCTTTCCAACTACAAAAACCAGCCTAGAACTTTCCTGTAGCAATGGTTAAAACGAGAGTGCTGAAGAATAGCTGAATTTTTCTTCAATTTTTTTATGATAGCTTTGTTGAGCTGTAATGCACATACCCTATAATCCTCCCCCCGCCCCCCAGTACATTACACACACGTTCTTAGCACATTTGCAAGGTTGTGAAATCTTCACTGTTGCAGAATTCTGGGATATCTCAACACACCCAGAAGCAACCTTGTGCCATTCAGCAGTCATTGTCTCGTTTGGCTTCGATGCTGGATAATGATCTGTGTACTTAGTCTGTTCTTAACAGGTATGAATGTTATCCATCACAAAGACAAAGCGTTCCCAATTCGTCCCTCCTTCAAAGTATCAAATACATAAGCATAGCCCAATTCTTGCTTGGCAATTTAGTTCCTAAGGATTTAAACTAAATAATAATAATAATAATAATAATAATAATAATAATAATAATAATAAATCAAAGATAGTGGGAAAGTCAAATAATTTGCTAAAGTGTCAGTTCGTTGTGGGTAATTGGCTGACTAAAACACGCCACATCACAAAAGGCAATATTATGCATCCTCTGGAAACTAAATAGCAACAAGGAAAATGGTATAATGTTAAGCAGAAAATCAGAATATAAAATTGCATCTACAATATGTAAAATATGTGCATATGGAGAGGGACTGAAAGGAAATGGAGAAAAATGGAAACAGTTGTTGCCACAGGATGTTAGAGCTGTGAATTATTTTCGTTCTTCTGGGTTCTTTTATTATTGTCAGAGTGTGTTTCTTACAGTAAAGTAGAATGGAAAGGAAGCATTCATAGATGTACTCTTGCCATCTGGTAACAGGCAGTGGTAAAACACATTGCTCTAAACTCTGGTTAAGAGCAGGACTTTGGAGTCCTGCGGACTTGGATTCTCCTGTGACTCTGATCATTCTGAGATGTGACATTGGGCAATAGCCTAACTCTATTAACCAAACTTTCCACAGCCTATCACAGAACCTAATCATACGATCTACCTCACGGGGCTGTGGTGGAGCTGGAGATGGCGGTGCCTGGCAACACTCAACAGAGGGCAGCTGCTGTTGTTTTTGGTGTGGGTAATGGTGCCGAGAGCAGTAATGGTGCTGCTGACAAGCAAGTAGGGACTAGAGGACAGATGTTGACATTTATGAGAATACCTGTAACACTGGAAATGTTGAGTGGAAGCTTAATTTTACACTGAATGCATAGCTAGGGGACTCTCCATCACCTCTATTGATTGGTCCCTCTAATGGAGGGAGGCCAAGTGAACATCGCTTGAAAGGACTGTTGTAGTTAGGGCCAGGATATTTTCTGAGCCTGTAACATGCTCAGTCATTGGTGGCCATGTTGCAAATTTCATCCAACAGCCTCAAGCCCTGCTGGATCAGCGTGACTCATTTTATGAATGAACACAAAGGACTATTAACCATTCTCCTTGTGCAATTCTTGATGCTGTCTGCATTGGTAACAAAGAGTAAGTGTAATAAGGAATCGTGCTTACCTCTTCATCTTCCCTATTTTTAAGGAGGAGCCGTACTCTCCCCAAAGGAGATCTGTCCCTTCTTGGCACACAGGCCACCAGCCCAGGCTTCCTCGTCTTTCAAGAAGTTTCAGTCCATTTCTTTTACACCAGTGTCAGCACATCCTCTCCTTTCAATAGTGTATGAATATACTATAGCATGTACCATCTTAGTAAACACCCCTGATCTACGTTAGCTCACTCATCTTTCTAAGTAAATCCCCGTTTCCCTGCTCCTCTTTTAGAATAGCAGAATTCTGAAACTTAATGAAGCCGGATGATGGGAATATTGCATATTATTGTTGGTATGTTTTTAATATTGGAAATGGCTATTGCAGTATAATTGCCATTCAATAAACTATGTATCTCATGTGCACAGTCTCCTAAGTACTGCCATGTTCAGTAAACCTATGAAACTATCATCAAAATAATCAAAGTAATAACTCTAATGTACACAGTTGAAAGCTGCTAATCTCCCTTTGAAATTTTTTTCTCCTCTTCTACCTACCCTAGGGTTTTTAAAATGATAAAGACATTTATATTGGCTTGTTTGTATAAGACAGGGACTTATTATGTTGCCTCAAGTTTGTAGGTTGCCTTAGCTTCCTGCATAGCTGCAACTATGGATTCAGAACACCACTGTATTCTGACTCCTTTCCTTATACACTTCATAAAGTTAAGTTCTTCAGCACATACTCTTTTCTTTCACCTGTCTTTTTTCACAACGTAGTAATTCTGAGATTTGAGACTCACCCCTGTGGTAGCAGCACAAACAGCCCATTCTTCTTAATGGCGCAATATTCCTTGTACTAAAGTTTGTTTATCCAGTCACGTGTTGATGAGCACTTGGGCTATTGCCAGCTTGGGGCTGTTATGAATCAAGCTGTTATGAGCATCGTGCCCACGTCTCCCTATAGACATATGTTTTCATTTCTCCTGGGGACCCCCCTCAAATGGGATGAATAGATTATTCTGCAGGTGTACATTTAAATTTTTAGGAAACAGAAAATCGGCATTCCAGGGTGCTTGTGTGACTCTACGTTCCCAGCAGCAGCGGATGAGTTCCAGATTCCCCCACACCCCAATCAATGCTTGGCACATGGTCAAGCTCTTTATTTTTGCCATGCCTATAAGTGTGGTTTCCCAGTGTGGTTTCTTTCTTTTTTTTTTTTTTAATTTGCATTTCCTCACCGACTAATGAAGTTGAGCAGTTTTTAACGTGCCTTCCTGCCATTCACAAACTTTCTTTGATGATGATTCTGTTCAGATCTTTTGCAGATTAAAAAAGAAAAAAAAAAACCAATGGAGTCATTTTCCTGCTGATGAATTGTGAGAGTTTTTAAAAAGATTTATGAATGTAATTTCTTTATGAGACATACAGTTTTCAAATACCTTGCTAAGTTGCTTTAGTCCCTTAACGTGTTTTAAAAACCCAGCTACAACTTGGTAAGTCCAGTTTATCAATTTTATAATACTGCTTGTGGTACTTATTGATATCATAAATGATTTTTTTCTATAGTTTGACATTTATTTCTTTGTGTGTTTGCTTGCTTGCTTGCTTGCTTGCTTTGGGGGGCATGCAAGGGTGTATGTGGTGGTCTGAGGACAATAACAGGGCTCTGTTCTCTCCTTCTACCATGTGAGTCCCAGGGCAGCAAGTGGTTTTACCTGTCTGGTTGAGCATCTGGCTGACTCTTCCACATGTTTTACAGAGTCAGCCTTTACAAAGAAATCTGTAATCTCCTTAAATGAATTGTTATGTATTGTATAAAGTATAGATTAAAATTATTCAGGAGTGCTGAGAAAGGTATATGGAAGGGTTTGGAGGGAGGAAGTAGAAGAGAAAATATAATTAAAATATAACCTCAAAAATAAACAAAAAAATATAATTTTTTTTCAACAAATCTATGCCCAGTTGCCCTGGGATTATTGGGCAAAGCAACTATCCTTTCACCACAGAATTCTCTTTGCACCTCTATCAAAAATCAGCGTGTATTTGTGTCTGTAGATACTTCTGGTCTCTCTGTCCCTCTCTAGGCACTGACACCCCAATCTTAGTTATAGAATGCCACTATTATGAGCTTTAAAATTGGGTAGAGTTAGCCCTCCAACTGAGTATTCTTCAATTTTCAAATTATTTTTATTTTTCTAGGCCCTCTAATGATTATATCCATGTGATTTTTAGAGTCAGCTATTATATTTTATTTATGTATTTAGAGATGGGGGAGGGGATTCCTTGCTATGTTGCTCAGGCTGTGTTCAAACTCCTGGCTTCAAATCGCCTTTCTGCCTCAGCTTCCTGAGTAGCTGGGAACTGAAGGAGTGCTACAATGCTTGGACATTTTTTTTATTTATTAATTTTCCTGGGCTAGGGATCAAATCCATGCTAGGCAGGCACTCTGCCAGACCTCAATTTATATAATTGTGCTGCTATTCCTGGTTGTCGACTTGACTACATCTGGAATGAACTACAAACCAGAAACGGAGGGCACAACCTGTGATCCAGATCTTGAGGCTGGAAGACATGGGATTCTGACCCGGGTCTTGACTTGGGATGGCACACTCTTTTGACCCGAATCTTGAGGCATCGTGGCCATGAAAAGCTTAGGCCCAGGCAAGGTGGTACACATCTCTAATCCCAGGATACTCAAGGCTAGACTGGGACAGAGAAAGTTCCAAATCCAGATATGATGGCACACATCTTTAATCTGGGCTATATCTTCTGCTGGAGGACTAGATAAGGATAATGGAAGGAGGAAGGCTCTCTCTTCTTTGCCTGCATGTACTTACTATCCAGAACATCTGTTGGAACCTACTTCTTCGGGATTCCAGCTTACACAGAAGACCAGCTGCAACAACTAGCCTCATGGGACTAAGCAACTACCCGATTCTTGGACTTCCCATTCACAGCTGACTATTGTTGAGTTAGTTGGACTGCAGACTGTAGGTCATTGTAATAAATCCCCTTACTATGTAGATACATTCCACAAGTTCTGTGACTCTAGAGAACCCTAACACATACATGTATTTTTTAACTTGCTAGAATCATAATTGGTATTATGCAGAAATATAGAGTAGTGGATTTAATTGATATCACAAAATCAATATGTTATATATCTTGATCAGCTTTACCCCTAAAGCATATCGTGTTTTTAAAACTGTTATCAATAGGTGACGTAGAAGTTTCTGGATATATCATGTGATGCAGACTCATGAGGTATTTTGCTAAGAAAGACTTACGTGGTGTGTTGCTGAGGCAAACCCACGGGAGGGCAGGTGATATTGGGAGAGAGTATAACTAGGACTCAATGGACAGAGATGGTGTGCTTGGCTTACAAAGCTAGCTTTGCAATACTTCCTTGGTCTCACGTCTTGGTCTTCACTGATCTTCACTTTCTTGAGAGAGGCATGGCAGAGAACTTCTCCTTGCACCCTGGCTGGTCCTGGTCGCGCCTGCTGGCTTGAGTCTATTTGGCAGAGGCCTGGAAATTGTTACTAGATCGTGCCACCGCTGCTGATTTGAGGGTGGTATCCTGACAGGACTGAACTGGAATGCTGGTATCCTGGATCGATTGGAATCGTCTCAAAGAACTCCTTCTAAACAGGTTCGTATTCCCTTGTTCTATTTGCCATCTTTTCTCCCTTACCTTTGGACAGTGGGCGAGAAGCGGGGGTTGAAGCATTTGAGAACCCTTTTTAAAAGTAGGTTTTTAAAAATCTAAGCCTACAAATAGGATTATTTTTAATTTGATATCTGATTATTCATTATTAATCATGCATTGTACCCTGCAATCTTTCTAAATACACTTTCTAAAGAGGTTGGGTTTTGTTTTTCTAGTGTTTTAAAAAGTAAATGGTATTCAGTGTTTTTTTGTTTTTCTCTATAAAACAGTGCAAACTGTGGGACAAATGTGGTCTGATTCCTGTTTTTTAAGTAAAGTCTACTTGAACACAGCTGTGGCATGTTTGGTTACACATAGATTTATTTATTTATTTATTTATTTATTTATTTATTTATTTACTATGGCCAAGTTCAATAGGCTCAACAGAGACCATATAGGCAGGCACATTATCTATAAATAAACAAGCCAGCAACCAAAACTTGCAGAGTTGAGGATGTAGCTCAAGGGTGGAATACTTGCCTAGTATTCACATAGCCCCGAGCTCTAACTTCAGAATAAAAAAAATTTTTTTTAAATTATTATATGGGACAGTTAACTGCCTAACGAACTATCCCATATAGTAATCTTAAATAATTTAAAAGTATTTAATAAATAAATAAAACCATTTTTGGTATATTTTATGTATAGATGAGAAGTACACATAATACAGCATTTTCAGCTAAATATTCTACGTTAGATGTTAGTGTTTAGCTCAATTATGTCCCTATTGAGTTTCTGTCTTGAATCTTTTTGTACTAAGTTGTATATTTACCTCAATGGAGGGTTTCTGTCCATACATGCTCATACTTATAGCTCTGAAATATACTGTCAGATAGTTATTTGATTCTATAATTACTAGTAACATGGTAAAATTTTTGTTATTTTACTATTTATATGTGAACTGTGATTAGATAACATAAAGTTGAACCAAACTTAGCATGCTCAGAAGCAAAGCCCACTTTTTCTCATCTAAAATCTCCACTATTAAATTTAGGCCCTTTACACGTAACCTTCAGATGAAGACGTAGAACTCTCAGCTTCTCCTGTGTTATGCCTGCCTGGATGCTGCCATGCTCCCACCTTGATGATAATGGACTGAAACTCTGAACCTGTAAGCCAGCCTCAATTAAATGTTTTCCTTTATAAGAGTTGCTTTGGTCATGATGTCTGTTCACAGCAGTAAAACCCTAACTAAGGCAAATATATACATATACATATATATATACACACACGTATATACATATATACATATATTTACCTGTCTATTTATAAAGCATTTTCATTTCGACTTCTTGTAACATGAGTCCCCTGAGTCTCTTGGCATTTCAGTGTCTGACACACAACATCACATCATGCCATGTCCCTGTTCCAGGAACATGACAGTTGGTAGTCAGCTTTCTTTCGGGATCTACACGTCACTCCACTGTTGTGTTGCTCGTGTTGGTTCTAGGAAAGAGTCTGCTGCTAGAGTCATCTTTCCTCTTTTTGAAGTGTTTAAGCTGTTTCTTCTTGACTACCTTACCACTGGCTTTGAGGTTTCTGCTCACTTCATAGAGTATTTGGATACGAGGTTCACAACACGCTTTTGTGCTTGGGGTTGTTGAGTTCTTTGAGTATGTTAATTTACAGCTTTCAGTTAGCGTGGCCATCTTCCGGTTAATATTGTTCCTTCATTTAATTATTCATCCAGCCCTCTGTTTATGTGGTGTGTGTGCATTAGGCTGCTTGACCCTGCTCCATGTGTTACTGGTGCATTACTCTTTTTAAAATTATCATGCGCTTTTCTTTGTGTGTCTTATTTTAGATTTTTCCTTTTTTTAAAATTTTATTACATTGTATTTATTTTGTGTGTGGTGGGTGCGTGTGCATATGGAGGCCAGAGGACAGTTTGCAGAATCTCCTCTCTCCTATTATATGGACCCTGGGCATTGAGGCCCGGGTTATCAGGCCCGGTGGCATAGCTCCTATCTCACTAGACTCTTCAAGAGCATTAGACAATAAAACTCATAGGAAGAAACATAGAAACTTTCAGGCCTTGCCTTACACCTAACACATCAAAGGAAAATAAACTAAACTGATGGTTTGGATACGAATGGGCCCCGTTGGCATATAGATTTGAATGCTTAGTCACCAGGGAGTGGCACTGTTTGAACGGATTGAAAGGATTACGATGTATGGCTTTGTTAGAGGAATTATATCACTTGGGGTAGGCTTTTAGGCTTCAAAAGCCAAAACCAGGTTGGATGTCTTTCAGCCATCCAATCAGGATGTAGCTCTCAGATGCTTCTCCAGAAGCCATGCAATCAGGATGTAGCTCACAGATGCTGCTCCAGCACCAGCCCTGCCATGATGATAATGGACCAAGGCTCTGAAATTGTAGGCAATCCCCCATTTAAATGCTTTCTTTTATAAGAGTTGCTGTGGTGATGGCGTCTCTTCACAACAATACAACAGTGGCTAAGATATCAGACATCAGGTGAAAAAAATAATTTAAGTTTAAGCCAAGCCTGGTGGCACAGGCCTGTAATTCCAGCACCGGGGAGGCTGAGGTAAGTATTGCTAGAAACTCTCAAGGCCAGCCTGGACTACAGAATGAGACCCTGTCTCAAAAAAAAAAATTAATGACTGGAAATCTTTTGATGAGAATGATCAGAGAGGTGAAAAGACAATTGATAAAATTGGAAAAAATATAGAATAGCAAATCACATATGTAGCAAATGTCAGGTATCAAGAATAAAAAACAACCCTAACAACAGTGTGGAGTTAAGATCTAGAATCCGGGGCCTGGAGCGTGACTTGGGAGTTAAGCGTGCTTACTGCTCTTGAATAGCCCAGGTTCAGTTCCTGACACCCGTGCCTGTAAGGCAGCTCATGACCACCTGTAACTGCAGGCTAGGGTATCTGTTGGTCTCTTCTGGCCTCCATAGGCACCTGCATACATGTGATTCACATTCACCCACACAGGCACATGCACATAAATTAAGTAAATAAGTCCTTAAAAGCAGCATAATCCAATTAAAATATAATGAAGGATTTTTTTTAATTTAGTTTGTTTGGATTGTCATAAATGATAGGGCAACTTATACTAAAGAGAAATTTATATATACATTCACAGCTCTAGAAGCTAGGGCTCGACATTACGGGACATTCATAGAACTCTCTCACCCAGCAACAATAATCCATTCATGAGTGCCAACCCCTCTTAAAGGCTCCACGTCCTTTAACATAGCCACACCAGGGAGCACGTTTCTAATAACAAGCTTTGGGAGATACATTCAAGCTGTTATGGTTTGTATATGCTTAGCCCAGGGAGTGGCACTATTAGAAGGTGTGGCCCTGTTAGAATAGGTGTGTTGCTGTGGGTGTGGGCTTTAAGACCCTCATCCTAGCTGCCTGGAAGTCAGTATTCTGCTAGCAGCCTTCAGATTAAGATGTAGAACTCTCAGCTCTTCCTGTACCATGCCTGCCTGGATACTGCCATGTGTTCACCTTGATAATGCACTGAACCTCTGAACCCATAAGACAGTCCCAATTAAATGTTGTCTTTATAAGAGTTGCCTTGGTTGTAGTGTCTGTTCGTAAAACCCTAAGACACAAACATTCACGGCAGTATTATTCATAACACCGCAAAGCAGAAATGACCCTAATACTCATCAATAGATCAACTGGTAAAGAAAATGTGGCATACACATACAGAGAAATATCAAAATATATTATCCAGAAAAGAAAGTATTAAATACCAATAAATGGGTGATCTCTGAAAACAGTGTGTAACGTGGAAGAAACCAAACACACAAATGCACATATTTTATGATCCTATTTATATGAAATATTCAGAATTGGCTAAATCCATAGAGATAGAAAGTAGATTAGTGATCTCTAGGGCCTAGAAGACAATTGGGAGCGACTACAGATATAGTCTGCTAAGTGGGTTATTTTGTGGGGTGATTAATGTTCTGGGACTATACTGTTGAAGGTTGCAAAATCCTTGTGTCTATGAAGACCACTGGACTGTGTATTCTGTAAGGATAAATCTTAGGGTATGTGCAATATATTTTATTTCTAAAACAAAACCCAAGCCAATACACAGACCTCCAATGAACCTCCGCTGCACTTAACATGCAATCCTTCGGAACCGTGACACTCTCTACTCTGGTCTGTCCTTCCTTATCACTCCTCCCATTTCTCTCTGCTCCCCAGCTACTACATCCTCCCTGTTCAGGGCTTGCCTCTGATCACAGTCTTCACATTCCCTCTACCTTTATCTGGGATGTTCTTTCCCACAAGCACTGCCTGCCTGACATCCTTACTTTATCCTGGAATCCTTCCACAGTCACATCTTCTCAGAAGCCTCTGCCTGGGGTGACAATGCCATCTTCTCCTGCCCCTCCCCGCCCCCCCACGACCCTGCATTATTTTGCTCCCTAGCACTGACCACTACCTACCTCTGTATGATTTATTCATGCGGCCCCTTTTTGTTTCTCACTGGGACATAGACTTTATGAGGGATAGGGCTTCCTTTGTGTCTTTTGTACTGCTATGTCCTATCTTATGTTCATCCATGAGATGTGACCCACATGCAGTATTTTTTTTTTGTTGGGTGAAAATATTTGTCAACACAAAATAAAAGTTAAAAAAATGCTGTTATTCATATTCATTAGAACACAAAGTGCCTACCTAAAAAGGATCCTATGAGAAAGAAGTAAGATATGAGAACCCATGTGAGCATTAGGTGATCCAAGGCCTCATGCATCAGGACGAAATAGTAAGACTCTGAACATGAGTGGGGGTCTGAGGTTAAAATGTTCTTAGATGGGGAAGGATAAAAATTTAACTATCTTAGAAAGTCTGAAAGAAAAGAGCCTAAGGAATCAAAAAATTGAGGGGAGAGGGATACACATACCACACACACACATACCACATACACACACACAACATACACACATACATACACCATGCACACACATCACACACACCACACACACAACACATACACACACACAAACACACATACATACACCATGCACACACATCACACGCACCACACACACAACACATACACACACACAAACACACATATATACACCACTCACACACATCACACACATACACACACACACAAGATGGTGCTGGCTTATGCAAAATATATCTGGTAAGAATGTAGAAAAATAGTTTTTAAAAAATCCTTCCAGGAACCGAGGTCATGGGTTAGGTGGGAACAAGAACCCAGAGCCAGGGAAGAGGCAGGATTCTTGGAGATTTACCCAAATAGTGACCTCAGCTGACACAGCCCAGGAATGAAAAGGGCAACGTTTAGATGGAGCCTGGAATCTTTCTTCCCCCGCCACCATATTAAGAAACTGATAGCCAGGCAAGGGTAATGGTTCAGTTAATTAGGTGCTCGAGGCGCAACCCTGATGACCTGAATTCCACTCCCAGCAACACAGAAAATGCCTGGCATGGTAATATGTGCTTTTATTCCCGGCATTGGAGAAGTGGAGACAGACGGATCCCTGAGGCTCGCTTGTCAGCCAGCCTAGCTAAGCTGGTGAGCCCCAGTTTCCAGTGGAAGACTCTGTTTCAAAACACAGAGTGGACAGACAGTTCCTGAAGAACAACTGACCTCTGACCCCCATGCATATGGACTCTCACGTGACACATGGATGCTCACGCCACCCCACTCACAAACTGCTGGGAGTAATCCCAACACTCCTCCTTTTACAAACACCCCAATTTCACGTGGGTGGCACCCTGGGAGGGTGTGTAGTGACCTAAGGCCGTGGAACAATGTTAATAACAAAGTGAGGCTTCCGGCTGCCCTGTGGAGTGTGACTTACTAGCAAGGACACCGGTTCAGGCAGTCTACCTTCAAAGCAAAACACAATAAAGGAGCCAAGAGTCATAGTCATGCGCTTACTATGATCTATTGAGGTCTTTCATCTTTCAGTATCATAGACAGAGTGTCAGGTATTTTCTACATTCAAAAATTACACACACACACACACACACACACACACACACACACACACACACATACACACACACCAGCAAGCACTATTTTATTATGAACCTGTTGAAAACTAAACACACAGGACAGCAAAGAATCATCTATTGTCTTCACTTGGGAAACAAACAATGCCAAGACAGAAGAGTTTCACAATGCCGTTCCTAACTTTGGGACAAGAAATGATGTTTTAACCAAAGAAGGACAAGGTGCTCATGGCCCCACCCTTAAGTCCGGGTATCTCAAACCTGCCCTACTTGAAAGAATACTGCTCTCAATTACCGTGGTCCTCCCTAGGGATAGAAGGAGCCTGGAGTAAAATAAAAGAACAGCTGGGGACGAGAGGAGTCTGTTGTTTTAGAGTATAGCTTTGCCTTCCACTTCTGACAGAGCAAAGCAAACCAAAGAAGCAACAAACGCAGCTCACAAAGCCTTGGCCAAGTGTCTACAAATCTGCCCACACCTTAAACAAACACGAAACATTGTAACCAGCTATAGTCAGAACCTGAAAGAGAAAAGCCTCGAAAAGCCTCAACCTGCAATCTACCTCTTTTGCTGACTATCGTTCCTGGTAAGATCCGGCATGATATCAGAAGCTGACCAAGTTTTTAAAAGGCCTTTTTCAGAATAGTATATTTTTCTGGCAAATACCCAGCCCACCGATCAGGAGAAGTATATTATTAAGAGGCAATCAATAGCGAAGGATTTGAAGCCTAGAAATTGATACTGATACACAGGCAACAGGCAATAGTAATCAGAGTTCACTGTGAGTGTACAGTCCTTTAGATCCTTTTAAAAGCCATTTAGCTGTTCATGGTCATAATTATGATGCTGGGTCAGGGTACCAACTCTCTTATTGGCTGAAGCAACAGACTCGGAAGAATAAAAGAATCCTAGGGGGCAGGACATCTGCTGCAGAGAGTGCACTTTCACTGTCATGGGTCCATAGGAAACTCTGAATGGAGGCTCTGACCTGGAACCAACTAACTCTCCGCTTAAAGTGGAAGCCCAGGGCGGACTGAAAGGTTCAGTCAATTCATCATTTTTATGGGTTGTATACACAGAAAGGTGTCCATTCTGTTTGAAACAATAGGACCCTGAATTAAAATGAGTGTTCTCAGACAGGGCAAAGTTTCAGCATGCCAACCTCCTCACGGGCCAGACTTTGAAATCCAATAATTTCACTTCAGTGATTCTTGTAAATATCCCACTTTGATATGGAACAATAATTGTAATAGTAACAGTCACCTTTTAACCGATGCTCACAACGAGCCCAAGTCCTGCAGCACTTCACAACTGGGACAAGCTAACGTGCTAAGCAGTATTCTTTCCACTTTCCAGATAAAGAAACTGAACCTCAAGGAGATTGGGGCGCCTGTCACAGTCACATAGCAAGGAAGAGAATGAAGCAAACTTGTTCCCCCAATGAATTTATGCTACTTTAAGCTCTTCGGTAGCAAACTATGAGCCACAATCTGCAATCCATCTGTTCCCCCATCTCTCTCCTCCTCCGCTAGTCAGGGTAACATATGATGAACTCTGGCCCTTCATCCAGTCATCAAATACATACTGAGCTCTCATCTTAATACTTCTTTCAACCTTTTGACTATTCTACATCCTATGTGCTAAGAATCCATTAATTACCCTTACCCTAAGGAGGTAAAATTCTAAGGTAGGGGGAAAGATGATAAACAGAAGAAAGAAGAAATACAGCAATGATTCAAAGGTAAGTAATGAGGGAAATGGTAGAGGGACAAGACAGATACCAAGTGTAAAGCTACACAAAAACACAATTTTGAGGGTTACAAAAGCATAACCCTAGAGCAAAGGCTCTGAGAGGAAGCAGTGTTATGTGTCTCCACTAGGCTACAGTGTGCCGTTTGCTAATCCAACACTAACGCAGGTGTTTCTTTTAAGGTATTTTGGAGATGTAGTTAACATTATTGTGGGGGTTAAATAGATCTATATATCTTGACTCTAAGTAGTGACAATCCTCAACCATGTGAGTAGGACTCAGAAAATCGGTTGAAAGGCTTAAAGACAGAATCTAAGCCAGGGTTTTCCTGTAGAAGAAGAAATTCCACCTCAAGAGTCCAACATCAGCTCTTACCTTAGAGCAGGAGTTCTCAACCTGTGGGTCATGAGCCCAATATCCCTTTCACAGGGTCACATATCAAGCATCCTGCATATCAGATATTTCCATTATGATTCATAACAGCAGCAAAATTACAGTTATAAAGTAACAATGAAAACAACTTTATGTTTGGGGGTCACCATAACAAGAGGAACTGTAATTAAGGGGTCACAGCATTAGGGCATTGAAAACCATAGCATTAGGGCATTGAAAACCATAGCATTAGGGCATTGAAAACCATAGCATTAGGGCATTAAAAACCACTAACGTAGAGTTTCTGGCTCGTGTGCCTGTCCTACAGATTTCAGACTCTCCAGTCCCAACAATTGTATATGACACTTCGTGAAACAAATCTAGTATGTTTTTCAATTATATATGTATACTATCATACATGCACAGGTATAGTTACTATATGTATGCATATATATTATATGCAACTATACATGCATGCCATGTACCAAATATACATATGCATGTGTGTGAATATATATGCGTATGTATGTGTAGATAGATAGATAGATAGATAGATAGATAGATAGATATGTGCGTATACATATTTCTTACTGGTTTTGTTTCAGTGGGGAATTCTCACTGTTGCGTGAAGTAAGTACTTAGCACACTGGACATAAAAGCAAAAGCACAATGTCTTAGACGTTAAGAAGCCAACAGACAGCTGTGACAGAGTCAGATGTGACTCCTACAAGCCTTCAGGCTCACAGAGCAAACACAGGTACTGATAACTGACTTGTCTTCTCCAAGATCTTCAGGCCCTTCCTAGATTCTCTAGCTTCACTCACCACCCTTAAATCATGATAAACACATTTTGTTTTGTGACAAGGTTTCTCTATGTAGCTCTGACTGTCCTGGAACTCACTCTATAGACTAGGCCGCCCTTGAACTCATAGAGCTCTGCCTGGCTCTGCCTCTGCTGGGATTAAAGGCAGGCACAATAACCACCCCACTATCATCAATATTTCAACGTTTTTATGTTTTTATCATGTGTGGGTTTCTGCCAGTGAGTATGGTGGTCATAGAGACCAGCAAAGGATAATGGTCCCCTGTAGCTGGAGCTACTAGTTGGACCCAATCAGTCCTCTACAAGAGCAACAGGTGCTCTTTCCAACCTTTATATCTTAACTAGCATTTCTAGTTACCTTGACCTCTTATTACACAGTCCACATTATTTTTGTTATAATCATCATTATCATCATCATCATCATACCATTATTAGCATCTCAATTTTAGGGTGTTTATGGACATGGAGCATATCTACACGTCTCCTTTTGAGTTGATTTGACAAAACTATCAAGTATGGAGAACGATAATATCCTTTTTCGCAGAGGAAGCATAGTGACTCACAGAGGTAGCCTAACCTGCAAGAGACTCCAGAATCAACAAATGAGGACATGCATCTTAAGCCCCCAACCTACCCATTTCTTCAACAGTGTCTTCTATAAAGAAATGTATGCCCACTTTTGAGTCACCTTTTTTGAATTTTTTTTAAGTATGCTAGGCAAGTACTCTACCACTGAGGCCACCACATTCACCCTTTAGCCCATTTCAATCTGATCTGGATGGGAATTGTAGTTTCTTAGGAATTATACCACATGTGTGTGTGTGTGCGTGCGCGCGCGCGCATACACACACACACACACACACACACACACACACACACACACACACACACTTTCAGTTTTCCCTAAGTAGTATCTTCAAGACACATTAGCAGTAATAGGTTTTAAAAGATCAGGAAAATAAGGATTCCAGGCCAACACTAACAAAGTCCTTAGAAACACCTGGTAAAGAAAGCATGCATAGGTTTGCAGAATAAATTATCTGACAACTTATCTATAGTATTCTTATTTTTCACTAAAATGTCCGTGGTTTAAAGGGGGTGGGGGAGAGAAAAGGAAAGAAATGGTCACTAAGCCACTATAACTCAGGATTGCTGGCCTGTCTCACTGATGATCTCTGACAAGTCAAAGGACATGGTTGAATGACAAGAACAACAGCCAACCACCTGTGAGAGGACTGCCTGAAGGCGGAGCCAACGCCTCTCCCAGAAAGCAAGGTCTGTGCACACCGGAAAACGAGACAGATGCCGCCCTATTATGGCTTGCTGTCCCCCTCTCCGCTCAGGAAAATACAAGGTAGTCCCAGTGACTTCCCCAAAAGACCCTAAATCCAGTAGTCAGCAAGATTACTAACACTCCGGAAGCCCTTCGCAGGAAGTAAGGCTGCGCGGGCGGCGACACGGTGCATCCTGGGAGATGTAGTCCACACTTGTAGCGCGCAGACGCAGTGGTAATGTAAGGCAGGCGTGCAGAACCCTGTGCGAGTGTAGCTTTTCTTTAATGATGTACTTTAAAAGGTGTCAAAAAAAAGTCAGGTAGTGGGGCCTAGCGGCCTTGTTTCATATCACAGGGACAATCTATGAGTTCCTGCTAGACAGGAAGACTAGGCTTAGGAAGACAGTCCCTATCTAGTGTATCTGAAATAGATTGAGATAGCCCCCAAGTGGACAGTGATGAGAAACCATATCTGTGCTATCAACAAACAGGTTGTTAAATCCAGGGAGTCAAGCCTTCCAAGGAGAGAAGTCCCACATCAGTCCCACTCTTTCTGAAATATAAGACCGCTATTGAAAATTTGGTGTGTGTGTGTGTGTGTGTGTGTGTGTGTGTGTGTGTGCCAAAATCAAGATTAAAAGCCACCATCTCTCATTACACATACAATATGTAGACTAGTAAAAAAGGTACCATCTGGAAGCTTAGACAGCAGAATGTTAAGATTAAGTTTTGGATCAAGAGATTACATTTCTATGATTCATGCACTTTATTATTTAGAAGGATAAAGAATTCCTTTTAGGTAGAATATTTCAAATGTAAAGCAAAGCATCTAGAATACATATTTTATACACCAGATATTTTCTACCACGTTATTTGAACGTAATTTAAATTCTCTCTCTCTCTTTCTCCTCCTCCTCCTCCTCCTCCTCCTCCTCTTCGTCTCTTCCTTTTTTTCTAAATGAATAACTCAGGAAAAAAAATTTTACAACATGAATTCTAATTGTTGATAACATTTGTTAGTATTATGTTTGTGCTCTATGAGTTTGCTTAACTTGTTCTTTATTTCTTGTATTTTTTTATAGATTCTTTAGGATATTTTGTTTGTTTGTTTGTTTTTCGAGACAGGGTTTCTCTGTGTAGCCCTGGCTGTCCTGGAACTCACTTGGTAGACCAGGCTGGCCTCGAACTCAGAAATCCGCCTGCCTCTGCCTCCCGAGTGCTGGGATTAAAGGCGTGCACCACCACGCCCGGTGTAGGATATTTTTCTTAATATGAACAACCTCATCATCTTCAAATATAGTCTTTTTTACTTTTCCAGCATGTGTGTTTTATATACTTTATTGCCTTGTTGCAATAGGACAACTCACATCCTATGGAATAGAAGTAAGGGCGGTCACTACTGGCTTCTTCCTCTGATATAAGGAGAGAGCAGTTCAGTCTTTCCCAGAGGACACGGTATCGACTATGGGTTTGTTGTTATTCTTTCTCTGTGCGTTTGTTTTCTTTTACAGATATCATAGGGTTTTTTTGGTTTGTTGTTTTGTTTGTTTTGTTTTGTTTTGATTTGATTTGTTTATTTTTGGTCTATTTTTAGGTTTCTGAAAGTTACCGTGCATACATAAGTCTAAGCTTGGTCAAATTCTTTATATTTTTCTTTTACTTGAAATGGCGGTGTGCTTTTGAGGTTGTTTTTGTGGTTGGTAGTGTTGATGTTGATTGACACTCTTAGTTATACTGCTTGGTTTTTCAGAGTTCAAACGGGTCTTTCATTCCTAGATTGAACACAGGGTGATGTCATTCCCATAAAATGACTTAGAAGATACTCCCTCCTCTTCTCTTTCCTGTAGCTGTTTATGTAGAATTTGCATCATTCTTTCTCCTATTGATGCTATGGTTCCTTTCATCTTTCAGTTTGGCTAGACCCACAGGACCCAGACATTTGGCCAAATATTATAAATGTTTCTACTGAAGGGTGTTTTGATTTGTTTTGTTTTGTTTTTTGAATCCTTTGGGTCTCTTTTTCTGCAGAAGTCTAATCTATTATCTAAGATTGGGGATTACTTTTTGTGACAAGATCTCTTAATTAATTTAGTTCTGAGTGATCTGGAACTCACTAAGTAGATCAGGCTGTCCTCAAACTCGCAAAGATATACCTGCCTCTGTCTTCTGAGTACTGGGATTAAAGACATGTGTCACCATGTCCTGGCCTAAAGTTTGAAGCTTTTAAGGTGGAAGATTATCATCTACTATGTGGTCAGGTTTTTGTTTGATTGTTTATTTGTTTTGATTTGGGGAGTTTTAATTGTTTGTTTTGTTTCTTTGGTCAACTGAACACAAGCCAGAGCCAACCTGGGGACAGGGAACCTCAGTTGAGAATATGCCTCTATCAGATTGTCCTCTAGGCGAGGCTGATTGGCAATATCTTGATAAATGATCATTATGGGGAGGCAGCCCTACTGTGTGATCCTGGGCCAGCTGAGCAAGCCATGAAGAGCAAGCCAGTTAGCCGCACTCCTCCCTGGTTCTGTCCTGACTTCCCTCAATGATTCACTGAGACCAGGAAGCCAAACAAAACCTCTTGTGCCCAAGTTGATTTTCTTCAGTGTTAAGGCCTAGATGGAATGTGAAAGCCCAGGTAGAATGCTAAGGCCTAAATAACTGTTATCTGGCCTGGCTAACCTACCATTCTAAGGAAAGTTTCTCATGTTTCTGCTGTTACTAGGAAACTTTCTAATGTCAAGTTGATTACATATTCTGTTATGTTCTGTGCCCTTAGACACCAATTATGATAGAAGTTATTAGAACTGTGTTGTGTAGCTACCTACAATGAGCTTGGACCCAGACTAACCACACAGCAGCACTTCCTGCACTTGTGTATAAGCTTCTATGGTCTTTGCCTTTGTAAGCTCCCTTGAGATGGACCCCCAGCATGAGAGAAACATCTGCACCAATATAAGAAACGATTTGAAATAAGTCTTCCATTTTCAGGAGTGGTTCCCAAGATCTCCCTGAGAACTGGCATGCTACACAGCAGAAAGAGACATGTATGTGGATAACTGACATCCAGTTGGCAAGTTAAAACATGAATGTTACACAAAACAAGTCTCATCCTGGTTGACAAGTTAAGACATGACTACTAGACAAGGCAAGTCCCCTGCCACAGTTGAATACCCCAACCAATGGGAGCAGGATAAATGAACAACAAAGACATGTCCCTAAGGAAATCCCCCACCCCTAAAGCTTCATTGGTGAAATAAGTTGGCACAGATATTTTTAGGTCTCAGGCTTAACTCAGGGTCACAGTTCAGCTCCTGAGACTGAGTCATGTTCCTGGTCGATCAGCCAATTAACCATCGCTGGTTGACTGAGATTGGTGTCTGAGTGGTTTGTGTGACAATCCCCAGAACCCCACAGTTAGTGTTTCTCCACATTAATAGAAACCTAATTAGGATATGTTCAAGTCAGTTTCTTATTATTTACAGGAGCAACAATATCATTTGTCCTTAAGCCAGCCTTGATGGTTTCTAGAGTCGGGTGTGGTGGGATACATTTATAATCCCAGTGTCTGTGAAGGGAGATTGAACATTCAGTGTCATCCTTAGCTTCCTTGGGCTACAGGAGATACTCTTTCTCTCTTAAAAAAAATTGTTCCTGGGGGCTGGAGAGATGGCTCAGGCTCAGCAGTTAAGAGCACTGACTGCTCTCCCAGAGGTCCTGAGTTCAATTCCCAGCAACCACGTGGTGGCTTATAACCCTCTGTAATGGGATCTGATGCCCTCTTCTGGTGTGTCTGAACACAGCTACAGTGTGTTCACATACAAGAGAGAAAGAGAGAAAGAGAGAAAGAGAGAAAGAGAGAGAAAGAGAGAAAGAGAGAGAAAGAGAGAGAGAAAGAAAGAAAGAAAGAAAGAAAGAAAGAAAGAAAGAAAGAAAGAAAGAAAGAAAGAAAGAAATTTACCCAGGTGCCAACAAGATGACTTGGTCAGTAAGGGCACTTGTCACCAAACATGGTGACATGAGTTCAATCCCAGAAGTCTATATGGTAGAGGGAAAGAACTGGCTCTTCCAAGTTGTCTACTGAGTGCAGTCTGCAAACCACAGCATGCTCATTCACGCATGCATGCACACACATGCACAGAAACTAAATAAATAAATACATACATACATACATAAATACATAAATAAATGCTTTAAAAATCAAAGAACGGACAGAATGGACATTCTGTTCATTTGTCTGTCCTATAAAATGTATGGATATGAAGTGTTGCTGTCTTCCCTTATCAATCTGCTAACGTTTTTAAGTTCAGTAATAACACTCCATCGTTCACTCCTGATATTGATTCACTCCTCTCTTTTCCACACCCTACCCAGCCAGTCATGATAAAATCTTATAAAATACACTGATTTCTTCAATGAGCTAGTTGTCATTGAACTGATGTTTTTCATTTTCTTTCTATTACTGTTCTCTGAACTTCCAGTCTCATTTCCCTCCTACTTGTTATGGTTTAATTTTCCTAGTTTAAGTGGAAGCATAGAATGTTAATTGAAGACCTTTCTTATTTTTCAGCACAATCATTAATATAAACTGTGTAAGTCTCTTTTAACTTTTGCTTGAAGTATACCATGAACTTTGACACAGTTAGCTTTCACACTCATTTGTGTAAATTACTTTCTAGTATACCTTATAACTTATTTGACTAGTGAATTATTGGAAGTATTTCACTTGATTCATAAATGTCTTTCTTTGAACCACCATACATTTTAAAAATTATTTCCCACATAGATGTTTAGTTTATACTAATTAATACACTATCTTTTTGTCAAGTTACCACTCACATTGTTGGATTAAATCCTCAAGTGTTTAAAAGATCATTTATGAAATCATTGATTTCATAAGTTCTATGTTCTGAAATCATAGATTTAAAGAAACATATTTGCATACTCTTTGTATTCTCTCTTATCTGAGGACAAAGTTGCTCCACCATTTCAGAACTTTCTTTTATTCCTTTGTGAAAAAAAATAAAATTCCTTCTAATTCAGTGTTTCAGGATAATTTTTTTTCATCCTTAGAATTTCACCATTATATATGTAATTATATATCATATCTTACATATCACACATTATATATTATATCTTACATATATATGGCATGTGTGTGTGTGTGCAAGTACATGTGCATGTGATGTGACAACAGAGATCAGAGTTGAACGTCATAGAGTTGATTCTCTCTCTGCCTTTACCTGATTCCTGGATTTCCAGTGCAGTCTTCAGGCTATGTGCCAAGCCCTTTCCCTGTCACTCAGGCACGAACAAGCATGACGGGAAAGACTTCAGCACCGCAAAGCCTCCCTCAACTCTCCCTAAAAACTATCTTCAAGGTAACTCTCTGCTGAGCTCCACCACGTCAGATTAACGTTGCTTGTCCTTGATCTCCATGGGTCCTAACAGCTTGTACTTTTTAAGGGATTGCTTCTGGACATGACATGTGCACTGGCCTTTCTTGTAATTCACTAGTTTTTGTGGCCAGGAAGCATTCTGTTGTCTCAATATATCATAATACGCCCCCCCCCCCACGCACACACACCCCAGTTTACTCCTGATGGACATTTGAGGTTTCTATTTTGCTTTTTTGATTTATCTTAAATAAAACCATACCATTTGCCTTTTCTTAATAGATATAAGCACCCATCCCTCTCCTCTCGGTTTCAATAATGAAACTGCTGAACTAGGGTATGTTCTGCATGCAATTCAAAACTTCACTGATGTCCTTGTTTTCCGTTTCACTTACATTCTTCTGAGTTTCAACCAGGTCTTTAAGTTTTGCAATGGAGATTAATACATATGGAGATGGCCAGATTTCATGTGAATTACTTCCACATGCTCTGTATTGAGTGGAAAATTCCTCACAGATTCTAGCAAGTGGTGGTTTTATGTTCTGTTTCTAAAATTACAATGACCTTTTATCTTCTTGTGAATTTTCATTAGTGTTACTGTAGGACCTTGGGATTTGGCTGAAAGAGCATCTTTAGCCAGAAGCCAGAGCTTTGTCTTCCTTCCCCCGTTTCACTTCCTGTGTCTTCCTTCCCCCCCCCCCGTTTCCGCTTCCTGTTTCTTCCTTTCCCCCGTTTCGCTTCCTGTGTCTTCCTTCCCCGTTCCACTTCTTGTGTCTTCCTTCCCCGTTCCTCTTCCTGTGTCTTCCTTCCCCGTTCCGCTTCCTGTTACATCTTCATTGGTTCTCTTCTTTTACTGCGTGGGCTTCCCAGACCCCAGACAATCTCAGCCCCTCTCCTGGCTTTTGGTAAAAACCCAGTAGCTCCATTCAATCCTGTGTTCCTCGCCTGGATGTCCACCTGATGTCTGTGCTGAAAACCAATTTCTACAGGTTTACCCAACTTGTCTGACATTAAGCCCCTTTTGCAACCGTCACCCTTTTGCCCTTTCTGCGATTGACAGCATTCATAAAACCCAGTTATCTGAGCTGTAAGTCCAGGAAATCCACATGCTCTCCGCCCGAAGAACTCTGATTCTTAAAAGATCTCATTGAGTTACCTCCCATCGTTGCCTTCGCTCAGACCCTTCCTCACACTCCTGCCTCATCCCGTAAACTGACTTCTTGCTTTGTACTTCTGCCAGCTCTCAGCATCATCCCTGCCCAGGCACATCGCTAACCTCCCTGCCTCACCAACTACCTCTGTTATTCTTCACTACTTCAGGTCCTGGGTCCCAGGCGTACTAAAGTACCTGCACTTCTTTAAAGAAATTTTATCATTTATTTCGTTTCTGATGTGCATACTACTCATTTGTCCTGAGCTCCTGCCTCCCGATGCACCTTGCCACAGGGAGATTGATAACCTCCTAAAACTCCTAACAGACTAGAGTTTCCTCGGCTATACCTCTGTCAAATCATATTTAATTTAAATTTTCATTGTGTGTCTTATCATTGTTCATCTGCAAGAGCCTAATGTTCCAGTCAATGTTCAAACTCTGGTGGTTGAAATTTTAACTTATAAGGATGCTTGACATTATGACTGGGGTTTTAAAACTTGAAATTAAAGGTTTCTCATATAAATGTCTTAGAAACTTTTAATAAAAGACCTGGGTTTCCTTATATTGCATAGAAGGATCTTACAAGACAGATGATATACTAGTTGAATAAAATAGAGTTAAATTAGTTTTGTTGTGCCTGTGTTTTAAGTAATTAATTGGTCTCTGCCAAAATCAGAGAGGCATGGATTCCAGCAAGGTATTGGGAATTTGAATCTACAGTCAATAAATTAGAGTTGAAGCCAAAGGATAAAGTTATCAGAGTATTTAGTGCTTAGAAGACAGTTCAGTAGATACCATTCCTGCCATCAGAGCACAAGAACATGAGTTTGGATCATCAGCAACCTCATAAAGCCAAGAATGATGGCCCAGTATGCTTGAAACTCCAGGAATGATGGCCCAGTATGCCCAAAATTCCAGACTGGGGCACAAAGACAGATAGACCTCTGCAGCTAATTGGCTAGCAAGCCCAGCTAAACAGATGGACTCCAAATTCAGTGAGAGACCCTGTCTCAAAAAAGAAGGTGGTGAGCAGTCGGGAAAGACACCCACTATTGACTGTCAGCCCCACCCCTATTGTGTACAACACACACTGTGCATGAGCATGCACACGTGCACACGCATACCAAAATGAAATTCAAAGAAGGAAAAACTAAGCATATGCAAGTAAACACATAATACAAAGTGTTTTGAGACTTTTATGTCTTTGCTTATTTAAAAACTTCATTATTAAAGGCTGTTTCCATAACTCAGTAGTAAAGTTTACCACTTATTAAGCCCCAAATTTAAAAGAGAAAGAAAGAGAGAGAGAGACCCAGAATTACCTAAAAATTACAAGCACATAAAATTTGAATATTAATGTTATTGATAGCACTAATATTTTTATGTTAATGATTTGGCTTTATTAGATTACTATATCATTAAACAAATAGTAATATCTTATAAAAATTTAAAAGTATTAGAAAAATAGAAGCAGTTAATGCTCAGTAGAGAAAGTTAAGTTCAACTCATTTAGAATTATTAATCTCAGTTCTTAGCAACAGTGAGACCTCTAAGATCTGCCCTGAAGAGGAGAGCAGACAGCGTGAACTTCTCCAACCTTTCCCCAAGCCTCTGAATAAAGTGTTTTGATTCCAAGAATGATGAATCCCCCCAGTTAGGCAGAAGCTGTTACCACACTTCAAGTGGCAATGGCCTAGATGTCAACCAAACATCTACACTGCAGAGAACAGTTGTAATTACAAATAAATTACCTAATAAAATAAAAAATTTTAAATAAAAAGAACCACTTTTCTTTTGTTTCAAAAACTGTAGCCAAATTGTAAGCTAACATAGGAATTCTGTCATGGTGTCCTCTGCTTTTCTCAGCCCCTCAGACATGGAATATGTGCTGTGGTCTATGAATGCTAAGGAAATGTGGCTGCCAACCAGTTTGTGTCACATCCAGGAGACATGTGTGCAGATAAGTTTCTGTCAACTTGACAGAGACTGGAGTCAGCTGGCAAGAGAATCTGCCTCCAACAGACTGGCCTGTGGACATGTCTGTGGAGCATATTATTTGTTAACATTGATGTGTGAGGGCCCAGCCCACTGTGGGAAGTACCATGTCTGGGCAAGTCATCCAAGATTCTATATGTTATAGTTTGAGTGAGAGTGCAACACCCACCCCCATAGACACATATGTTTGAATAGCTGGTCCCCAGTTGATGGAATTGTTTGGGAAGGATTAGGAGGTGTGGCCTTGTTAAAGTGGGTATGTCACTGGAGGCAAGCTAAGGTTTCAAAAGGCCTTTCCCTGTGACCTCCTTGTCTCCTACTTACAATTTTGAGATGGGAGTTCACAGCTCTTCCTGCTACGGTGTCTTTGCTCTACCATCACAAACTCTAACACCCAGAAATCATAAGCCCAGTTCAATGCAAATGCTTTCTTTTATAAGTTGCCTTGGCCATGGTGTTTCATTGCAGCACTAGAACAGTAACTGATGCAATAGGAGAGCCTGGTGAGCAAGCCATGGAAAGTAAGCCAACAGGCAGCATTTCTATATGGTTCTGGCTGCCATGCTCCTGCTTGAGGTCCTGCTCTGACTTCCCTGAATGATGACGCACTGTGACCAGGACATGTAAGCTAAATAAACCCATCCTCCACAAGTTGACCATGTACAGTGTTTTATCTATCACTCAATGGAAAGTAAGTTATAACAACATATTACTGCATAGGACCCCCAACTCATCATGGTGTGTGCATAAATTTTCTCAGCCACTAGATACTTAGAAGATGAGAATTACATGACTATTTAAAATATATTTTAGTAAATCGACTTCTGGGGGTGTGATAGAGGATTTGAGGAGGGGAAACTGAGAAGGAGGGATAACATTTGAAACAAACAAATAAAACAAATATATATATATATATATATATATATATATATATATATATATATACTTCTGAACTCTGTGGTGGATCATAAAAATAACTAGGGAATGATCTCTGTCCCTGGAATCACATCACCTACTGATTTATATTCTCAATAGCATAATGGTCTTCCTCTGTAAGGGAATCAGGAAAAGCCTACTCCAATTTAACAGAACTCGAAATTTCAGGGGAATTAAATAAGCTCATTACTGTCAGCAGAGCTGTCTTAGTTTCTTTTTCCACTACTGTGATAAGATACCATGACCCAGGCAACTTGTGAAAGGAAGTGTTAAATGGGACCAGGTTCCAGAGGGTCAGGGTCTATGGTGGCAGATCGAAAGCATGACACACACCTGCAATAAAAGCTGAGAGCTCACATCTGACATCCAAGCAGGAGACAGAGATCACACAGGGGACGACAAGAGCCTTTCCAAACCTCAAAGCCTCCCTCCAGGGACACACCCCTCTGACAAGACCACCCCTTCTAGTCCTTCCTAAAAAGTTCCATCAACTGGAGTCCAAGTATTCAAACGTATGAGTCTATGAGGGTTGTTCTCATTCAAACCACCACAGCAGCATAAGAAATTATATTCAAAGAAAAGGATAAGACTGTGTTTCTCTAACTGTAAGTCTGGTTTTTCTTTTCTTCAACTAAATTTTTCACTATCTCAAGCTCATGACATTGTTATTAATCCAAGATTTCAAAGCCCCTTGCCTCCATCACTCAAGGCACTTATAAATCTAATTACAGTTTAGTTTTATTTTCTGTTTGTTCCAAAACTAATTTTATGCTGACAACCTTATTTTAGTGTAAAATAAAATAGACTGTGCTTTAGGGACCCCATTTAGCCAACCCTCCAAACTGATCTGTACTAACTGTCATCTCAAGAAAACCGACTGGTGCCATTGGCCTGTGCAGGTTGTTCTTCACTATATCAACATCCTTTCTCTTCTCTCATCAAGGTGTTATTTTTCCCAAGGCCATTGCCATTTTCCTCAAATTCACCACCACCATGTGTGCTTATCATTAACACGTGGATAAATGAAGCGCTGTATCAAACAATGCCAAGAGTGAAATAAGATACCTTCGGTGTTTCTGTAATAAACAATTGAAATTCATGGGAGGGGGAAGAAACTGGCTAAAAAATGCAATTAAATTAGACAACTCAAAAGATGGGCTCAGAAATTCAGCAAGACTAGATTGCCAGTTAGGGCCAGAGAGTCACTGCCTCTGCCTATTGTCGCTGCTCTCAAGGGAATCTAGCATGATACTAAAGTTATTGATGTTCTCCAGCTCAGAAACCATTTCCTGTTGTGGACTGAGGCACAAAAAAGGACTTGCCCTGTGTCGCGGTAAAATCGGAAAGGCATCAAACAACCTGAAACTCAGCCACGGGAGCACACTGCCATGCTGTGATGCATCAACTGAATAAAATGAGATGTCACCGTTAACAGAGATGACACGCCACAAAAGAAAGAAGGTTCATGGATAGGGGAGAGAGTACCCTGAGATAAAATGCATACTACGATGTTAAGATAGTTCAGATGTCAAATTCCTGCTCCAAATGTTCATGTGGGGGGAAGCCTTGGTCCCCAGAGAGGTGCCAGTGGGAGGTCTTTAGATAGTGTGGCCTTGAAGGAGATTGTGGAACATCATCCTTACCCTGACCCTAACCACCTCTTGTTTGGTTTTCTTCCACCATATGTTCCATTGGAATATGTTGTCACATAAAAAAAATCCATAAGAGACAGAGGAGAGAGAGAGAGAGAGAGAGAGAGAGAGAGAGAGAGAGAGAGAGAGAGAGAGATCAACTAGTCACAGACTGGAACTTACAAAATTATGAATCAATATAAATATGTTCCCTTTATGAATAGGTTGTCTGAAAACATCTGTTATGGTGATAAAATGTGGTGTTGCTTATGTGAATATTGATGCATGAAAATTCATTGACAAAGTATCTGCCTCCAGAGAGAGGCCTGGGATTGGTGTGCTTATCAATATGGCTTCTTCTTACACTTTCCCTTTTTATAATGAGGAATATTCTTATGTATCACTCGTATCTCCTAGAATATAAGTGGAAAATTACAAGAACAAAGCAAAGTGCTCAAACTAATTAAACACAGAATATAAATACAAATGGCCAAGACCATCCAATCAAGTCCCCAAATACAAACATATTTTAAATTTGTTGTTATGAGAGACTTCATGATCATACAAACACATGAGCATATAAAACACAAACAAACACAAGAACACAAGATATATTGAAGCCCGTTGTCTCAGCATGCAGCCTTACTTGTCACTGGAGACACAGCTTATTAAAATGAGATCACTCTCAAGTAAGGTAGATGTCTTGCTCTTTCTCTATTGCTGTGCTAAGATACCGTGACCAAGACAACTGTGATGGTTTGTATAAGCTTGGGCCAGGGAGTGGCACTTTTAGGAGGTGTGGTCTTGTTGGAGTAGGTGTGTCACTGTGGGCATGGGCTTTAGACCCTCATCCTATCTGCCTGGAACCAGTATTCTGCTAGCAGCCTTCATATGAAGATGTAGAACTCTTAGCTCCTCCTGCATCACACATACCACTGCCATGCTTCCATTTTGATGATAATAGACTGAACTTCTGAATCTGTAGCCAGTTCCAATGAAATGTTGTCCTTTTTAAAACTTGCATTGGTCATGTCACAGCAGTAAAACCCTAACTAAGACAGCAACTTAGAGAAGAGTTTATTGTTTACAGTTTTAGAGGGTGAGTCCAGGACCATCATGGTGGGAAGAATGACAGCAGATAGGCAGGCAGGCATGGTGCTGGAGTAGTACCTGAGAATTTGCATCTCTATCCACAAAGCACAGCACAATGCAGAGGGAGCACATTGGGAATGGTGTGGGCTTCTGAAACTTCCAAGCCCATCTCCATTGACATGCCTCCTCCAACAAGGCCATGCTCATTCCAACAAGACCCTGCCTCCTAATCCTTCCCAAACAATTCCATGCAGTCTCCTGGTGTACACAGTATGGCTGAAGAAACCTGTTCATTATAGTTCACTGCAGATAAAGGGTTGAGTGAGGCGTTCTGCCCCCCAGTTCTCTGTTGTGTGGCCAATTGAACTAAGGAATTACTACCTCCCTGCTTTGAAATCTGTTTCGTTTGTTTGTTTGTTTGTTTGTTTGTTTTGAAACAGGGTTTCTCTTTATAGCCCCGGCTGTCCTGGAACTCACTTTGTAGACCAGGCTGACCTCGAACTCAGAAATCCACCTGCTTCTGCCTCCCGAGTGCTGGGATTAAAGGCGTGCACCACCACACCCGGTGAAATCTGTTTCTTTCCAAAGAATTAGGAGCTGAACTGGCCTGTGGTTTATTCATGCTTTTCCAAAGTTAACCCGGAGTGTAGAGAGGAAGAAAATGTATGTCAGATAAGACAATCTGGAAAGCTCTGCAAACCAAGTTTTGCCTACCTCAAGGCAAGTGCTGTACTGAAGAGCCCCTGGGTGTGGTTGTTGGCAGCAGGTACTGGCCATCTGAATACCTGGGAAATAAGTAATCTCTCTTATCTGATTCCCAGGAAATCTACAATGGGACTTTTTCTTTCCTGGTTCCAGAGAATGGCTGACAAGACCTTTCAGCAGTTTCAAATGCAAGAACCAGATATCACCCATTTTTATTGAGAGTAAGTAACACATAAACACATCCTTTCAACTTTCCTAATTTCAAAAGCACAAGCCTTTGAAATTGTCCATAAAAAGATAAATAATTAGCAAGGTGATGAATAATACAAGAATTAGTCATGAGCATGTTTTCCCATCAGACTCTGAGATGGTCTCTTTCATATTTTGCTATTTATACTGTAGTCAAAATACTTTTTAGGACTTTTCTCATCATATTATATTGCCTAACAAAGGACGACATAGGCAGAGGTCTGTGATGCTTGAAGCACAAAAGTTTCCTAGTTAGTAAAGGTTAGAGCACTTTTCAAATTTAAATACCTGGTCATACCCCACTGTCAGCCTCAACTCCTTCACTAGTTTTCCAGGATAAAGCATATTCCTTTGGAAAGGACACCAGATCCCTTATGACCAGAATCCAGACAACATCTGCTACCTACCTGTAACCCTCATCACCACCTGTACACCTGCTACCCCATTTGTAACCCTCATCACCACCTGTACACCTGCTACCCCACCTACAACCCTCATCACCACCTGTACACCTGCTACCCCACCTACAACCCTCATCACCACTTGTACACCTGCTACCCCACCTACAACCCTCATCACCACCTGTAACTACCCTCTCTCCATCTGTTCAGAATGATGCCCTGTTTCTTGGAGGCCCTCTGCCCTTCCTCCACTCTTATCTTGACCCAAGCTGTTTGTTTTCTATAATGCCCCCTCTGATGACTCTAGCTTGTGTCAAGCTGACATAAAATTAACCAGCACACATTTAGGGCGGGATTTTCTGCCGCAATAGACTGGTCTAGAAAGTCTCTCACAGATGCATGGGATATCAAAGGATCATGGGTACTTTTCCTTGTTGGTAGTATCACACTTCCTGCTTTCGCCTCCCTGATGTTAATTCCCCAATAAACAACCACTTCCAAGTGTTCACTTCAAGCTCTGTTTTAGAATCCCTAAGAATAAAAGGGAAGAGTTGGTCCCCACGGGCTCATCAATTTGAATTCTTACCCATCACTACTTGAAAAAATTAGGAGATATGGCCTTCTTAGAGGAATGTGTCACTTGGGCTGGGCTTTCGGGTTTCAAAAGCCTAAGCCATTCCCAGTGTCTCTCTCTTTCCGCTGCCCTCAGGCCCAGTTGTAGGACTCTCAGCTACTTCTGTTACACCAAACTCAATGCTTTCCTTTATAACAGTTAGCATAGTCATGGAGTCTCCTCACAGCACTAGAACAGCGACTAAGACAAAACCTTTGGTTATTTCCCCCATCTTTGATCTGATTTCCTTTTTTATAGATCCTCACTTTCATAGTTAAAATTTCCTGAATGACCATTGCCTGCCTGATCATGAAGTACACACATGGATCAGAAGCCAGGTTACTAATTTTGATATCAGAAATTCAAATAAAGACGCACCTAGACCCTTGTTACTCTTGACCTCATCTGATGATAGGTACAGCAAATTTCTCTAGACAGTCCATGTTTCAAAATTTTGACCTGATATCTGTGAATAACTGATAACGTTATTTATTAGTTGGACCTTTGTCAACATTTAAGCGTCATAAAATACAGTGACCATGAAAGGGGAGACAGGAGAGGTCCTGAGGACTCTACCCCAGATTCTGGTTCTGTGGAAGTGGATCACATCCATCACTTCTGACCCGGAGATGAGTCTGGTCATTTAATATTTACTTCCACATTGTAAAACCTCAAGACAGAATGGTGTCAGAAAGTGGCTCCACCAGGAGGAAAATGTGAGTCTCAATGTTGGGAGGAATCTTAGACTAACCCATCAATCAACAGATGGAGGCCCTGCCATAGAGTTATAGACTAAGGTAATCTATAACACAATAAGTATAGGAAACCCAATGCTAAAACTTTCAGGTATATCATAAGCATTTGCTATTTAATAGTACCTTAGTGTTTAAGGGGAGCTTTTTTTGTAGTTATGGACATGAGGCTTATAGAGTTGATTTTATTATCTATGGCTCCCCCTAGTGGTGGAGAGAAGATGAACATCCAGGCAGACATGACAACCCTGTGTCAGGCAGCTAGTTATCATATATTATAATCAATAACTTTATATATCTGGACATTAGAATGTTGTCTCTATAGTATAGAGTTATCTCTATGTACAGAGTTGTTAAACTGTGTCTTGAATATATTACAAATTATTCAATGAGTATTATTTATTGAAAGTAATCATGTTAACTATGAACATCATCAGGCTAGGACATTTATTTGTGTGCAGATATCAGCAAGGCAGGGACTTTGACGGAAGACAGTCACATTCTTTCCCAAGAATGACCCAAAATCATATACATATTTATATTATATATTATATATTAAATATACAATATATGGTATGTATTATATATGTGCATATTGATATATAATATGATATAAAGTATGTTGTAGCCTTTTTATGTCTGCTCTTTTCTACCCCTGCACCCCAGATGGCAAAGTTTCACAAGTTCAGACCAGGAGCAGCAACTCCTGCCCACAACCCTACCTCTTAAGAGGCAGGAGCAGGTGGGTTTAGAGTTCAAGGCCAACCTGGACTTCACAGTAAGTTTTCATGACTGCTTGGGCTACACAGTTAGATACTATCTCAAAGCATTTTGTTTGAAAGAAGTAAGTGGTTTCAGGACACTCCATTCTTTCTTATTACGGCTAAATCAATACCATGTCTGTCACAACTTCTTCCCCACCCTCCTCCTTTTGGATGCAAGGGCTGTTCTCTCTCAGTTTGTGGGGAGTGACTCCAGAACCTCCTCCTCCAGTGTACCAAATCTTGGGCTGGCTTGGTTCCTTCCATAAAATGGCATGGCATTGCCCAGGACCTTGGGATATCCTCCAGATACTTCAAATCATCCCTCCATTACTTATATGTTACTTATACCTTAGTACAGCTAGTACAGAGCCAGTGCTGTGTGGCTCATTGTTGTATGCTTAGAGAATGTGCGAGGTTTTGGAGTTTTGTTTTGTTTTTTTAAGCCTGTGCATGTTCAGTACAGATGCAACTTCTACTTTCAAATATATTGACTGTGATACAGACTGAATCTTGGAACTCAGAATGTGAAATAACAGAAGGTCCCATGCACCCTAAGAATAATATTGTCTTTATCAAACATACCCTCTCTTGCCTGAGGTCAGTCTGAGATGATACGATGTAACACTCACTGGAAAATTGTACCATACCCTCCAAAAGTCGTTAAATTTACTCTGTGAAGAACCAGAAATGCACAACAACAAAACTGAGGCAAATGACTTCATCTTATTATTCATGTATCCCTAAGATCCTGCAATACCATCCATTTCTCCATTTTCTGATATAAGCGTAGTAACAATATTATCATTAATATCATCAAACCCAAGAGACATTAGGAAGGAAACGCTAACCCAGGGATAATAGGGTTGGTCCCATAAAAAACAGGGAAAGGTGTAAACTTCCAGGGGCTGGAGAGGTGGCTCAGCAGCTAAGAGTACTTGTTGCTTATGACCACTTGTACCTCCAGATCCAGGGGACTGGACTCCGTCTTCTAGCTTCTATGAGCACCAGGAATTCTTGTAGTTTACATACCTGCATGCAGCAGCTATTCACGTAAATAAATCTTAGAAGGGTGGTGGAGAGGGAGGGGAGCAAATGTTCACGATGCCCAAAGCCAAAGAAACTACTTGGAAGTATGATAATGAGGGAAGGACTACAAGACTATCTAGGAGACAAAATTGTGAGGATAAAATGCATGGAGCAGGTGAGCTTTGCAGGTCCCATACAACACAAGAAAACAAAGAGGAGCTGGGCTTAGCTGAACATATCAACACAGTATTAACAATAAACCTCCCACCCAAGTACTGCCAGACTCAGACGTCCTTAGCTTCTACTCTATTTTGATTCTGTTGCTATGGCAAATGCCATAACCAAAAGCCACTTAGTGTATAGTCCTGTATAGTCCTGGCTGTCCTGGAACTCACTCTGTAGACCAGGCTGACCTCGAACTCAGAAATTCGCCTACCTCTGCCTCCCAAGTGCTGGGATTAAAGGTGTTTTATTTTCCTGTGAACTTGAAGCCAGGATTGCTTGTTATTTTACACAGCATTCCCCCAGATCAGGGAACCCACTCAGAGCCAAGGCAGTGCAACAGAAACCACAACAGATCACTGCTCACAGGTTCACCTTTAGTTAGATAAGGGCTTACTTAGTAAGGGCTTCCTTCCACCTGCATAGGGATTGATGCTGCCCACAGTGGGTTGAGCTCTCCCACCTTAAATAACAAGATAAAACCCTCACAGACATGCACTTAGGGCAATCTGACCTGAGTGACCTCAGTCGAGACTCCTTTCTCAAATGACTCCAGGCTGTGTCCAGCTGACAGTTGAAGTTTACAAGGACAGCTGAGATCAGGTAAGATTGGCCATTTTCAGTGTGGCATAGCCACAGACTCAATAAATAATAAGTTAATGGAAGTACTTGCATCTCTCAGGCATGCTGAAATGGAAGAATGTTTTGATTCCAGCAGCTTTGGTTAAGAGGATGGAAATAGTTTGGAGCCTTTTAAGAAGAAACTAACTGAAGATTATATTTAATTTGGAATCATTTAGATAGTGACAACCAGGGCCTGGGGATGTACCTCCATGGGAGAGCCCTTTCCTGGCACACACACACAAGGCCTCCTTTGACTCTGAAAAAAAATCATATAGGGAAATTGTATTTAGTGTGCTGTGTTTAATAACTTATATTTAATGTTGTAAGGAGTTGAGAGTGGTGGGTCTCTAAAAATATGAGTATTCTTGGCACACCATTAAATACTTTAAGCAGTGTTTTTAATCATCACTGTGTTCAATAAAACTTTAATTTGGGGTAGATTTATGTTGTCATGGAGTGAGAAGAAACAGAAAAAGGCCACCAAAGAATGAAAACAGTAGACATTTCCTGGAATAACTACAAAGTGATTATTCCTTGTTTTAAACAGACATCACTGAGGAACCACTGAAAGGATAAAATGATAATTTTACACTTCTTTTTAATGAAAGATTTTTTTAGATGACTGAAGAATAAAAAAGACAGAAATAAAATAAAGGTGAAGAAAAACTTTAGGAATTCCTGTCTTGATCATCAACCTCTACATACATGTGCACGCAAATGCACATGAACTCACAACCTCACTAACAATTAAATACATATAGTGCATGCATGCATGCATGCGCATACATACATACACACACACACACACACACACACACACACACACACACACACACAAAAATTATCTAGGGAAATTTTACTCAGCATCGAATGTTTCATCCCTTTAATGTATTTGATATAATAAGCATGAGAGGGTCTCTAAAAAATTCCTGTAAGTGTATAGGGCCTACCATTAAATAACATAAATAATTTCAATAATTCCTGTACTGGAATGATTTATCATGCTGGGAAGATTTATCCTTTACAAAGTAAAAAGAAAAATAATCCTTGAAATGTTAGCATTTATTTCATTTTTACTTTAGTTCTTTCTCTTTTTTTTGTTAAGTCGAACCTCTCACAGAAACAGATGTGTTTAATTATGCAAACTATATAGGTCCCTGTGGTTTAGGCAATTTGCTTTATGAAAGGACACAAATCCAAACTGATCTCAAGTATATATATATATATATATATATATATATATATATATATATATATATAAATGTTGAATTGATTCAACTCCTCATTTGAACAAGGGGAATGTTCCCTTCCTTTTCAGGGGCCCCATAATTGGCTGGTGTGTGGAAGTGCTGCAGCCCTGGGCTGGCTAGTTTTATGTCAACTTGACACAAGCTACACCTTTAATCCCAGCACTTGGGAGGCAGAGGTAGGCGAATTTCTGAGTTCGAGGTCAGCCTGGTCTACAGAGTGAGTTCCAGGACAGCCAGGACTATACAGAGAAACCCTGTCTCAAAAAACCAAAAAAAAAAAAAAAAGAAGAGGAAGAAGATTCCCCTCTTCAAAGGCCCATAAAATATCTTTAACAATTCATAGAAGAAAACTTCCCTAACCTAAAGAAAGAGATGGCTAGAATTATACAAGAAGCATACTGAACATCAAATAAACTGAACCTCTGAACCTGTAAGCCAACCCCAATTAAATATTTTCTTTTATAAGAGTTGCTGTGGTCATGGTGTATCTTCACAACAATGGAAACTCTCACTAAAAATAACTAAAACAAACTGTGATGTGGAATCATAAGCTGAAAAAAACCCTTTCATCATCAACCTGTTTTTGCAGCAATAGAAACTGTGACTAAGACAAGCCCTCAGTCATCCAAGGAGCTCCTTGGAGGACCAGGGAATATAGGAACCCCAGTCATTCACATCTAGCTATAAGCATCATTGTTTCTTCCAATCAGCTATAGAAACTGTTTCCTATGCACACTATACTTTGAATGAAAAGGGCAGTAGACTGGGGTAGGGCTCCTATGTCTAGGCAGAAGTCATGTTCTTGAAGTCTTCAGAAATACTCCTTTTGGGAACTAGAGATACCAATTCCAACATCAGCCAAATAATTACTGAGTAAGAGAACCAAGTCGAATGGTAGTATTGTAGGATTCTGATGCATTTTGTAGACTAATGTTTCATAGTAATAATAATAATAAATATATCTATGTTGAAATGTCATAGAAGTTAGATCAAATTTAAGGCAAAATTAGTACCGTTGCAGTTGTCATCTAGAACCAATGTATGTCTACACACTGAAAATCCTTGGTCCCATCTCTCATACAACCTAGCATAAGGCTGTGTTGCTTTCCAGCCACACAGAAGTGTCAGTCCATTAGCACACTAAGAAGTGCAGTAATGTTTATCTCTGTTTTTAGAAACGGAAAGTATAACCTTTGTGAGTTGGTTGTTATACCCCTAATACTTGGAAGGGTTTGAGGTTTGTTTTGTTTTGTTTTTAACTTTGGACTGTTTAACTACCACATATACCACCCCAGGGGAGAGGCAGAGGTGTGAGGGAGGGTTTCCTTTGGGGACTGTTACACACATAGAGCAGGGTCCCACTCAGAAGCCCTTAAGTACTTTGTAAATCAGTATGACAATTAAAGGGACCAATAAGGTTTCCCTCCTGAAGACAAGTCCCAGGGATAGTGCCTAGGTCCAGAGATAAGTACAGAAAAGTCTGGTTGGGACCTGAAGAGGAAATCCCCCTCCTCCCAATGTTGTGACTCATTGACTAAACCTGAGAGCTCACGTCTTGATATTGCTGAAGTCATGCACTGTTGGCAGCTGTGATGGTTTACACATCTGCCTTCTGCATCAGAACAGGTGGGTAGGCAAGTGCTTCCTGGGAGATTTTCTGGTACTTTCCTATTATAATAGGATAAACTTGCTTGGAGTGCTGAGGAAGATGATTAAGCTGGTCAGAAGTAGGAGTAGCATCTCAGTGAGGAAGCAAATCTGTTATGACCCTTGATTTAGCAATGGTGTGTGTGTGTGTGTGTGTGTGTGTGTGTGTGTGTGTGTGTATTAGATCAGCTTGAGCGATATGTTTGAAATAACAATAACTGTCTCATACCTGAGAGGCTGAGAACCTGGTAGTTGCCTTGTGGTTCTGGAGACTGAGTCTCAGAGTTTGGCCAGGCTAGGTAAGCGCTCTGCCTCTGAGCTATATCTCCAGCCTGATAGTCCCTCTTGGGACACATTGATGGGTTGTGGTGGCCACTTTTGTGTCAACTTGACACAAGTGGGAGTCAATTGAGGAAAATGTCTCCATAGAATTATTGATCTTGGGGGAAAGTCTGTGGTGCATTTTCTTCCTTGGAGGCTGATATACCATTGTGGAAAGCGCCATCCTTTGGTGGTATTTGATGTTATTAGAAAGCAAGGGAGCAAGTCAGGAGACAGCAAGATAATAAGCAGCAATTCTTCATGGTCTCTGCTCCTGTTCCTGCCTCCAGATTCCTGTCCTGGCTTTCCTCAGCCTTATAAAGTTATAGGGTGAAACAACCCTTTTCTCCCCAAGCTACATTTGGTCTTGTTTTTATCACAGCAATAGAAACAGTAAGAAAGATGTAAGTCATCACTGTTTTAGAATGCTAGTCCCTGGTCTAGGACTACAAGAAACAATAGCAAAATGTAATAATATGAATAGGGTTCACATCTTGGTTTGGGAAGACAGAGTGAAGTCTTACTATAGTACTTTAGTACTTGATAACTATCTTAGCAGTTAGCAGACCTTGAACAAATTCCCTCTACAGTGAATTAAGCAGAGCTTCCCATGAATAGACTCCAACATTCAACCACCTTATTTAAGGATTATGCCGATCAACCAGAAGAGTCTACCATACTTGTGACTAAAGACACCACATTCTGCATCACAACCCAACCTCATATCCTTTAGCTCGTGTGCATTCTTCCAAAAGTATCCAGAAGACTGAACATTCTACAGATTAATCATTTATATGGAGAGACTGTCAATGTTATAAGCTGTGGATTTGGTGCTAGAAGCAGGGCTGTTTTGTTTGATCGGTTGGCTGGTTTGCTTTCATTCTGTTTTACTGGGTTTACCTGAGACAGAGTCGTGCTAAGGCACCCCAAGCTGGCCTAGAACGTATGTTTCTCCCACTCCCTCCTGAAGCGGGAAGGTGTGCTACCACGGCCACCCTTTTCTGAATAACATTTTTATATTTTGTCATCTCTGTCAAGTTTGAAAAACACGGGTAGCAGAAGCATCGTTGGTGTGAACGGCTCTGCTACATCTGTCCCCATGTCCTGAAGATCCCACTCATACTTACTGGACAAGGTGTTTTTAAAAGCTTCATTTATTAACTTATTTACTTAGAGTGTGTTATGTGATTTATGTGGGTGGTGTGTGTGTGTGTGTGTGTGTGTGTGTGTGTGTGTGTGTGTGTCCATGGAGGCCAAAGGAGGGCATTGGATCGCCTGGAGCCAGCGTTACAGGCAGTTGTAAACTGCTCAGTGTGGGTGCTGGGAAGTACACTAGGACCTTGAGAAGCATAGCAAGTGCCCTTAACCTCTGAGCCATCTCAGCTCCAGGACAAGGCCTTTCAGACTCGGCTTAAACGAAACCTTTTCCAACATCTGCTGGCAAGTGCTCGTATATGAGTAGCTTCTCTCTGACCTGAAAAGATACAACTGCTACGACATAGGTGTATATCCATAGCAGCATCATTGAGACACATCAAGTCCGAATAGCTATAAATACCTTTCAAGAGGCATGAACTATCTTTGTCTTCTGGTTTGTTGTTTGTTTGTTTGTTTCTTAAGCCGGAAAACCAGGGCAGTTCTTGAGGCACTGGTGTACCACCCTGCAGACACGGTAGCATGTGACTCACATCCCCTTCATTGTTCTTGGGATGCACCTCTGATCCTCTGTGATGGGGCGTGAGTCAAATGATTGGAAATAGAAACAATGACTTCATTGGCAAAGCTGAGCCGCCATCTAAGCGGTGCCAAAGATAAACCGGGTTCGAGTCCTTCTGATATTTTGCTAAGTATTTTTCCTACTGCATTTGGGTCTGTCAGAAAAGAACGCTTTTGCTTTTTAAAAACAAGGGTCTAGGGCTGGTGAAGAAACTCAGTTGCTAGACTGCTAGTCTGGCTTGGTCAAAGCCCAGGGTTGGATGCTCACAACCATATAAACTGGATGCAGTGGCATATGTCTGTAATCCCAGCACTAAAGGGGTAAAGGAAGGAAGATCAGAAGTTTAAGGTCATACTCAGCTACATAAAAAGAGTTTGAGGACAGCCTGGGCTACCTGAGACCCTTTCTCAAAAATAAAATTAAGCCAGGAAGTAGTTGTACACCTCTTTGATCTAAGCATTTGGAGGCAGAGGGAGGTGATAAGTTCAAGGCCAGCCTGGTCTACAGATCAAGTTCTAGGAGAGCCAGAGCTACACAGATAAACCTTGTGCCAACAAACCAAAAAAAGAATAAATAAATATTAAATTAAATTAAGATTAAAATCAAGGGTACAGTCTGAGAGTGAGGATGGGCAAAGGCTAGCATAGCAGAGCCAAGAATATCATAGTTGCAGAAGACAGACTATTTTGATATGTCATCTCTTCTAGGAAGAACCATCCTTAATATTTTGTAACTGTCATTAGTCATCAATTGTCCCGAAGGAGAGCCAGCATTCCAGAGCACATAGCGGCTTTTCGATTTGTTTTGAAGAAACGGTGTCCGGTTGAAAATGAACAAGTATTCAGCCAGGGGATGCTTTTGCTGACACAGCAGGGTGGGGTAGCCGCCTGATGCTGTTTGCCTGAATAGCTATCGTCTACACAAGTTCCTGTCTTGCTAGACCGTCCCCTTCTGGGTCCTTGACTAGCTAGACACAGGCTTTCCATGGAGGGTTAGCAAAGACACACTGTAGTTGTCCATTGACATAAGTTGCTGGCTTCCCCAACATTTAGTCCAACAGGAGAGGCAAAAAGAAAACTAAGGTTGGGGTTGGGGCAGTGAGACAATAGCTCAGTTAGTAATGTGCCTGACTTGCAAGCATAAGGATCTGAATTCAATCCTTAGAATCTGAGAAGCCAGGCATGGTGTCCAACGTTTATAATCCCAGATCTAAGGGAGCAAAGATGGGCAGATTCCTGGGTTCGCTCCCACAAAGCCTGACTTAGTAAGTGAGCCCCAGGCCAGCGAGAAAGCCTGCCTCTGCCTCAAAAACAAGGTGAGTGGCACCTGAGAACAACAGCTAAGGTTGTCCTCAGGTCACCCACATGCACACATGTGCACACATGCACACAAAATAAGGGAGGGAGGGAGGGAGGGAGGGAGGGAGGAAAGGAAAGGAAAGGAAAGGAAAGGAAAGGAAAGGAAAGGAAAGGAAAGGAAAGGAAAGGAAAGGAAAGGAAAGGAAAGGAAAGGGAAGGGAAGGAAAGGGAAGAGAAGAAAGAAAAGCCAAAAGATCCACTGCCAGGTCATTTCCTGCGCTGCTCACACCCTATCAGGTTCGTCTTCCTCGGCACACTCTCAGAGCCTTAGAATAACTTTAGGGCTTAGCCAATTATAGACTAGGCTCACAACCCAAAATATAAGAATTATTTTAATATGACTTTCAATAGTCTTTGGCTAAACACCAGAAGTAAAAGGTCTAATTTGAATGGTACGAACATATTTAATCTGATAAGACACAGTCTGGCCTCCCAGTTTGAATGTGAGGTGTCTCCCATGGGCTCTCAAACACGTGACCCAGAGCTGGCACATCTGCTCTGGAGGCTGTGGGACCTTAGGGAAGCAGGGCGATATTGAAGGATGTGAGTCACTGGGGTGGTGGGTAGGGGGTGAGTTGTGAAGGCAATACCCGCTTCTGGTTACAGCCCCAGGTCCCTCTGCTTCCTAGGCTGCTTCTGTGTAACAAACTGTTTCTCATGCTCTACTTCCTGTAAGGTGACGGCCTCTACCCACTGAGCCATGAGCCGAAGAAACCTCTCTTCCCTTAAGTTGCTTCGTCAGGAATTTGTCACAGCAGTGAAAAAGTCTACTACATAGACAACTCCCCCAAGAGGCTGCCAAAAGTTGCGGATTTTTAGGGAGGGCACGTGGGAATTCTGATGACCACGTTCTTTGGTGTACAGTTCCGGTCCCAACGTTGGAGCTGCTCGCCCTGAGCAGGTATCAGGCTTCCATAGAGGCTTTCCTAACCAGCCCGATGCTCATAGCCTTTCATCTCTTCAAACCTCCCGGCATTGGAAGACCAGGCCAGGCCAGACACCATCTGACACTGAGATTCTAGAGTTCGAATCCCGCATACAACTCTTAAGCTTAGCCTTGCCTTTTTCTGTTGATAAATCACCTTTTATTTATTTATTTTATATATATTTTTGAGAATTAAATGTGTACATATTGTAGGGATGTCACAACCACCTCCATCTCATCCCTAGCAGTCCTCCTGTGTCTCCCAGACTCCTTCTGAAATTCATGACCTATTATTCTTTAATTACTGTTTTATGTCTCTCTCTGTGTATACACACACATATGTAAATATAACCAGCTGAGTCCATTTAATGCTGCTCCTATATATATCTATATTTAAGGAATTCCATGTGGGACTGAAGAACCTATCAGGAGACTGGACCCTAGAGAGATTAATTCTCCTGCTATTAGCAGCTAATAATTGTTAGCTTCGCCCACATCAGGATAGCAACTGGTGGTACCTTTGTATAGGTCTTGTTTAGACATCCACACTGTTGTGATTTCATGAATGCAGCTCCCTGTCACATAGAGGAGACGCTATCTCCCAGCAAACATTCTGGTCCGCAGCTCTCACAGCCTTTCTGCACCACCCCCTCCATGATGTTCTCTGAGTCTTAGATGCAGGAGTTGTGATAAAGGTATATCTAATGGAGCTAGGTGGTGGTGGCATGTGCCTTCAATCCCAGGACTCAGGAGCAGAGGCAGGTGTATCTCTGAGTTCGAGGCCAGCCTGGTCTACAGAGTGAGCTCCAGGGAAGCCAGGGCTACACAGAGAACCCTTGTCTAAAATAAAATAAAATAAAATAAAATAAAATAAAATAAAATATAAAAATCCATTGGGGCTATGCACCCGGGGCAGTTGTTCTTGGCATTCGGACCATTGGTGGATTTCTCTAACAGTCTCTCCCTGCTACAAAGAACCTTGCTGGTGAGTGGTGGAAGCTGCAGTTTCCCTATGGATACTATTTAGAACAGATACAAAGTATCCAGAGATAGAAAAGTAGCAGTATCAGGCTCTCCTCTAGGCTCGGTCACCTCACCAGCCATGAATTGTTGCTAGGTTTTCAGGACCAGGCATGGATTCCCTCCCATCCTGTTAGTTCCTTCCAAGATGTCATAAGTACCACCATTGCATCCTTTGGGATATGATGCCCTCCTGGTCACTGTCACGGTCCATGTACTTTATAGCCGAATAATTTTAATTGCTTTCTCCTTTGACGTCTTGCATAGTACCTTTAAGTTCCATGAGAAGTATTCCTCAAGGAGGGGTTAGCCTCACCTTTCATCACTGTGAGAGGTTCTTCCTTATGGGAGAACTAGCAATGCCTGGTCTTCTTTTGAAAAATCTTTTTAAGAGAGGTGAGTTACATGCTGTCCCCACCCCACCCCACCCCACCCCAATCCCCCATCAGCTCCATTGCCTTCTTTCCTCTATTGCCAACCCCCAGGAACACCCAGGCCTGAGGGGCTTCAGTATACCCAGGATAGACCCAGGCCTGCCTATCCTCCGCTTACCTGGCCCTCTGGGGCACAGCTAGCAGAGGTGAGCTCCACATTGTTCCCTGCTCCACTGCCTTCCCTCCTGAAGAGGCCTGCCAACCCCCAGGAACATTCAGGCCTGGGGGACCCTAGGAACACCCAGACAGGAGCTGAGCACAACTGTCACCTGAGAGGCTTCATCCCGCAGCTGATAGGAGTAGATTCAGAGACTCACAGATGAGCATCAGGCAGATGATATTCTATAGGGGGAGTCTTGTAGAAGAACCTGGGGAAGTCGGAGGGGTCAAGGACTCCATGAGAAGACCTACAAAGCCACCTAGCCTGGACCCACGGAGGCTCACAGAGACTGAATCACCAACCAAAGAGCATACATGGGCTGGATCTAGGCTCCTCACACATACGTAGCAGATGTGCAGCTTGGTCTTCATGTGGGTCCCCTAACAATTGGAGTGGGGATATTTCTGACTCAGACTCTGTTGCCTGCCACTGGATCCTTTTCCTCTAGCTGGGCTACCTTGTCTGGCCTCAGTGGGAGAGGATGCATTTAGTCCTGAGGAGACTTGATGTGCTAGATAGAGGGTGTTGGTAGAGGGGGTGGAGGTTGGGGGAAGAAGGGGAAAGGGAAATGGGAGAATGGAAGTGGGGGATGGGACTGGGAGGAGAGGAAGAAGAGGGCTGTGATTGGGAAATTTAAAAATATATATTTTTAAAATTTCTTGAGGCTGGAGAGATGTCTCCACAGTTGTGAGCACTGTTGCTCTTGCATAGGATCCAAGTTCAATGCCCCAGCACCACATAGTGACTCACAACAGTCTGTAACTCCAGTCCTATCAGGGTTCTGACACCCTCTTCTGACATCCACAGATACCAGTCATGTGCATGGTATAGATGCCACACAGGCAGGCAAAACACACATACACATAAAACAATAAAATAAGTAAATCTTTTTTAAAACCTTTAAAACATTCTTTGTGTGTATGGGTGTGGGTCTGTGTGTAGGTATGTGCCTATGAGGACAGTACCCATACCCAGAAGCCAGCAGATGGCATTGGGTTTCCTGGAGCTGGAGTTAACAGGAGTTGAGAAACCACTGAAGTTGGAGGCTGGGCAGTGAACTGTCCCCCGCAAGCAAGCACAGTGTGCTTTAAATGAGTGAGCCAACTCTATAGTTGCCAGGTGTTCTTAGGAAGCTCAATCTGAAAGAGTTGAGTATGGGGACCAGTGGAACAGCAAGGTGTCAGCAGGCCCATGGACAGGAAAACAGCCAAGATGACATGCAGATATTTTAACCCTAACAGGCTTGAGAGACTGTCAATTACTAACTTTCAAAAGTGTAGTACATCTTTTTTGTTTGTTTGTTTTTGTTTGTTTGTTTTGTTTTCCAAGACAGGGTTTCTCTGTATAGTCTTGGCTGTCCTGGAACTCACTCTGTAGACCAGGCTGGCCTCGAACTCAGAAATCCGCCTGACTCTGCCTCCCGAGTGCTGGGATTAAAGTGCAGTACGTCTTAAGGAGGCTATGAAGATGGGATACAAAAGCTATGTGGTTTGGTTTGGGTGTTTTTCTTATTACAAATGAGGTGGGGAAATGTTTTATATTTAACAGTTACTCTTTGACTCAGTTAATCAGTTCAACCTCAATGAACTAAAACCAGATTTTTATCTGTCTGTATACAGTAATATTTACTCAGGAGTTAAAAATCCTACGTGGAAAACGGTACAACCCAATTACACTGGCTGGTATTTTTCCATTTTCAACCTGTTGTTTCTACGTTAGATGGCTTACTAAGAATTCTGATCAGTTGATAAGTCTCTCGTGTGACAGTTAGACTCAATCCCTTGGAAATCTGTCAAGACAGCCCTACAGGAAGCCAAGAACAGTAAGATGGACAGGTTTGGCTCCTGTCTGAGCTTCCGTTTCCTGGTGTTTAAATTGAAACTATTTCCAATCTTGGACCTCAGGCCACTTGACTAATGTTCCCATAACTACACTAAGATACACTGAAAGACATTTTTTTAAGTGAAAGAGGGGCTCGTAGAGATGTGTAAGTGGTTGAGAGTAATCGCTGCTTTTAGGAAGACTCCCAACCATCTCTCAGTATAGTTCCAGGGGATCCAGTACCCTCTTCTGGCCCTTACACCACACACAAGGCATGCATGTGATCTACACATAGACATGCAAGCAAAAATGCAGTTTTTAAAAAGACTGAGGGGCTGGAGAGATGACTCAGCGGTTAAGAGCACTGACTGTTCTTCCAGAGGTCCTGAGTTCAAATTCCAGCAACCACATGGTGGCTCTCAATCATCTGTAATGAGATCTGAAGCCCTCTTCTGGTGTGTCTGAAGACAGCTACAGTGTGTACTTACATATAACAATAAATAAATCTTAAAAAGATTGAAAGGAGTCTGCGATGATAAAAGATGATTCCTCCAAGAACACAACATTGGGTCATCTAGAATCTTTGCTAAAAAGCTGTAGAATACATAAGTGTGCAATGGCCCAAATCCACCTGGCCAATGTCCCAAGCAGATCAAGAGCTGAGTCACAGGGTATCACTCGTTACTCATTGCCTGTTCAGACTGCCCCCAGCATCCTCTGAGCTTGGTATAAAACACTAGGCAGACAAAAAGGCCTGACTGCCTCAAGCTGCTCCCTCTACACATGCGATCTATGGTAGACCTATGGTTGCATCCGAGCATGTGATCAGAGCATGTGACAGCGATGACATCTCATGCCTATGGTTTTGTGTAGCCTCGCTGAAGCTACCGTGAAGTGATTCTACAGTTGTACCTAAGGGCTCCCATTGAATAGATCAAAGAGGAAAGCGTCCTAAGTGAGCACCAGAAGGTTAGTTAATCTCTCTAGGAATCTAGGAGATCCCTGAGAGAAAGAGATATTTGGAGTGTGAGCCCTCCTGCTGGCCTTCCAGAAGCAAATAGCCATGTTATGAGTGGCTGAAGAGTAGAACTCAAGGTAAGGGTGAAAGTGGCCAAAGATGCTGAGTGTCAGTCCTACTGCTAAATGGACAGTTGCTTAGATGGAGGTATAATTTAGTTCCTCAAAACAAAACAGTGTGTCATCTTCATATTGTTGTGTTTTTAGAAGGGTTCAGGACCTCGCCAGGCTGAAATCAAGGTAGTGGCTAGGCTGTGTTCTTATTTGGGGCTTTAGCGAAGGAAGAAATTGTTTCTAAGGTCACAGAGTTTATTGGTAGACCTCATTTCTTCCTAGTTGTAGTATAATCAAACACAGAATCATGATGAATGCAAGGCCCATATAAGAATGAACAAAAATAAAACACTAAGGAAAAATTTATCATCTGTAGCAGGTAAAGATAACATGAGCAGTATTTCCAAAGCAATGCCTTCCTTAAACAAAGGGATCATGGGAATTTTATTCTCAGAACCCTTGAATATGCCTGTAGAAACCCATTTCAGGTTCAGGCATGTTTCTGAACACTGTCAGTTTAAGGCCTTTGTTTAAGATCCAACTCAATTTTGACATGCTTAGTTCAAGGAACACAAAAGGTTAAAATGGTAGCCAGGAACACTTAAGGGAATGCTCAGCTTGAGCAAGTAACACAAGACACAAAAGCTTCGCAGCTTTCGTCATAAGAGTGCATCCTATAAAAGGGAAAGAATTAGGGCTTGGAAGATAGCTACTGGTCTAGAAGACTTGCTGTCCTTGTTCATTCTTATATGGGCCTTGCATTCATCATGATTCTGTGTTTGATTATACTACAACTAGGAAGAAATGAGGTCTACCAATAAACTCTGTGACCTTAGAAACAATTTCTTCCTTCGCTAAAGCCCCAAATAAGAACACAGCCTAGCCACTACCTTGATTTCAGCCTGGCGAGGTCCTGAACCCTTCTAAGAACACAACAATATGAAGATGACACACTGTTTTGTTTTGAGGAACTAAATCTTGGCTTTGGTGTTTTAGCAAAGGGCATGGGCAAAAAGGAAGATCACAAGGCTTCTATAAACATAGGATAGGAAGCTTAAATATCCCAGAGACCTTGAGCACTGTTTGAGCTGAGCCTGCTCTCATGACTGGCATGCCTGGGGGGGCAGAATGGGGGAGAAAGTGAGCTGAGCGTTGGCACTTTCCTCCCTCTGCTTCTCAGTTAGTATCCGGAATGAAGATGCTCTGGTCCTCTGCTCTCCAAGATGAACTTCATTTCTCTGATATGTGAGCTAAAATAAATCTTTCTTCCCTGTTTGCTTCCTGTAAAGTACTGAGTCACAAGAAGACGGGTGGCTCATACACTGGCCAGACCATTTAATATTGCATTGTGCCAGTATCAGTAGATTTCTTTAGTCCCCCTTCTGTAAACTGGCACTGTCTCATAGGACAAATAGTAACATTATTTGAAACCCCTTATCATAGAAGTTGGCACATAATTGAGAGCAAAATATATGTTGATATGAGTTTCCCTTAATCCTAACATTGTCAGTGGTGGCAAATTTCTGTGCACGCTTAGAATAACTTCCTGTGGTTATATAATACTTTTTCATTCTGTTTTCCATTATTTTATTTTTAAAAACCTCATCTCTCTAATAGTTGAAAAATACATCACTTAATTACATTTATGGAAGGCTATTGTTTTGAATAGAGGTCATGCCTTAGGAACAACAGGAAAAAAAAATCAGAATGGAGTCCCTCAAGCTAAGTGACACATCATCAAAGTGAACTGTGAAACTGAGCAGTTTTCAAAACATTACAAATGTCAGAGCATCCCACCATAAGGGGCCAGGCTCACCTGAGCCAACATGGTAAGGAATGCCCCTCTGTGGTAACCCCATAGGGAGAGCTAAGTTTGAAATCATCAGTTTCCCACTTTGGTCTCGATTTCTGTTTTCGTTGTCCCTTTCTGCTTTTAAAGCCAACCTTCCATGTTGGCAACCTTCCCAGGGTGACAGTCACAGATGAAACGCTTCACAATCACCCATCAAAACACATTGATCATTTCTCTAAATGAAATTTTGTTTTCAGACAATATCATTGGCCCTATTTCATTAGATGGTGTTTAGGTCTGAAAAGAAGTGGCCTGCTGGGGGATTCCAGACCTGGTATTACCCAAACCACATGAAATGCAAGGAAAAGGGAGGAGAGTTGAAGGCATTTCATTTGTGAGTCAAAAAGAACTCTGACTGTGTTTTGTAAAAAATGGGGGGTTCTTAGTAATGGTTTTTCTGTTAGTTTCACATGCTGAAAATATCTTGCCTGATAAATGCATGGATGATTGGATGGATGGATGGATGGATGGATGGATGGATGGATGGATGGATGGATGGATAGGTGAATTGATAGGTGGATGGATGGGTGGATGAATAGATGGATAGATGGGTAGATGAATAGTTGGGTGGATGGATGGATGGATGGATGGATGGATGGATGGATGGACAGACAAACAAACAATGTGATGGTTAGTTGCAATTATCAACTTGGCAAGATCTGGAATTACCTGGGAAGTCTCAGTGTCTGGATTGGTCTGGCATGTGGGCAGGAATATAGAGGATTTCCTTGATTAGAATGGTTAAGGTGGGAAAACCTAACCTAAATGTGAGTAGCACTGTTTCATGAGCTGGGTCCTAGGTTGAATGAAAAGGAGAGAGGGGACTGAGTATATGCTCATGGTTCTCTGTTTCTGACTGTAGGCAAAGTGTGACCAGCTTCCTCCTTAAGTTCTCCTCATAGTTACTTCTCTGCCATGAAGTATAGCCTTCAACTGTGAACCTCGTCCCCTTACAAGGCTTTTTATTCAGAGTAGTTTTATCATAGTGATTAAAAAAACTAAAATAGATAGATTGAAGGACAATAGATAGTGGATAGATGATAGGTGGATAGATAGATAGATAGATAGATAGATAGATAGATAGATAGATAGATAGATGGCATTATAAAATTCCTTAGAATTTATTTACTCAAGTTCTGCCTCCCCTCAAGGAAACTCCAGGGCAGACCTGGATTAGGTGACTTGAAGGGAGATTTATACCCTGGCTCAAGCACAAAGGAGAGGGGTGCTGATGGCCCCTAGATAAATGTTGACACGAACCCTCTGCCAGTGCCTTGCTGAGTTTTTTTGGAAGGTTATGAAGAGAACCCATGATGCGTAATCTTTAGATTTTAGAAAGATAACTTTAAGGATATGAATGAATTCACACAGCCCCAAGTTTGTGACAGTGGCTACCTTCTTTGAAAGCTGTCTTTTGCAAAGTTATGTTTCTCCCTTTTACCCAGATTTCTACATTCAAAAAACAAAACAAACACAAACAAAAAACAAAAACCAACCCGTGTCTAAAAGAATAAGGTGATAAAATGCAATTCTAAATATTCTTTCCTTAGCTTTCTAGAGCCCAGGTTACCTGTTGACCTTCAGACACCATGAGGAAATGTAAATGTCCTCCGTGTTTAGTTCTGTACACAAAGCATGACAAATAGTTCCAGCAGGCTGAGGTTCATCATTGTGTTCTAGATGGAGAAGAAAAAAGCAGACACACAAAACTCAGCACTTACCTTCTCACGCATGCTCTCTGCTCCTTCCTGATACTGCAGAGGCTTTTGCACCCTCACATTTCTCAAAATACAGCTTTGGGGATGATACTCTGTCCCGTCTTCCAGGGTCCTAGCCCTTGAAGAAAACGGATTGCTTCCCACCAACTCTCATCTCCCAGGTATTGGGTTTTTATAGGTAGGTGGGTGGACCTGGGCATGGTGACAGGTTTAGTCCATCTTTTGTGCGTGTATGTGTATGCATGTGTGTGTGTCTGTGTGTGTCTATGTGTGTCTGTGTGTCTGTGTGTATGTATGTATGTATGTATGTATGTATGTATGTATGTATGTATGTGTGTTCATTGGGTAAAACAAAATGCTCTTTGGGGTCAACTATTTCAGCTTTTCTATTCTGTTCTTTGCTTGATGATGTAAGATGGGACCAGCTGGTATGGAAAAAGGACATGGATTAAGTAGGTTACAGTTTTGCATTATACTGGACATTCAAATGAAATACAAGGATATTTGAATGGAGTGAACATCAGAGATGGTCCCTGATCATTCATATTACATTATTTCCTCTTTTCCTCTCTTCTTTCTTCCTTGTCTGTCTTTTAAAGGTCTCTCTATGTAGCCCAAGATGACCTTGGTCTTGCAAGCCTCCTGCCTTAGCGTCCTTATTAGAGGTGTGCCTCACTAGTCCTAGCTTCATATTAAATGTCTTATGAATAAAGAAACAACATTAGAAAACATTTTTGGGGTATATACCAAAGTGGACCAATTTTGATAAAATGGCAGAAAATAAAATTGGAAAATGGAGTAATTCTGTATATGAAAAGACTTAGATATTTAAATTATTTCATTTTTAAAGCAGACAGTGCTGGACCACTGTGATATGCTCACCTCAGGAAATTTTCAGTAATTTTCCATCCCATGGTCTCAAGCTTACAGCAGGAGATGAGAGCCATAGTCATGAGGGGGAAATAAGAGAGGATGGAGGCAGGGTAAGATGGTGCAGAAATACAGCACCATTCTAGTGTACACACGGTGTTCAGCATCACTCCAGTACCCGGGCGACTCATCCTCACAGATGATAAACTCTGAACACAACCTACTCTGCAAATCCTGTCCTCGGTCCCGTCCTTTGGATTTGCGACAGGGCATGGTTAATCTTCATTGTCAACTTGGCTGGATCTAGAATCACCTAGAAGTATCTCTGTATGTGGGAAGTGCTTCCAGAAAGGATTGAGTGAGGAGAGACCCACCTTCAACATGAGTGGCATCATCCCATAACCTGGGGGCCCAGATTGAATAAAACATGCAGTGTATAGACAATGCATGGGACCTATCTGTACAATGTATGGAACCTATCTGCACAATGTATGGAACGAACCTATTTATACAATGTATGGCAAGTCTTGGTCTCCCTTTATCTTATCACAAGACCCACCAGGTACAAGGAAATGATAAAATATCTCCAGGGACAAACTGGCCATCATGGCTCTACTCTTTTAAATGGGGAAATTCCTTGAAGCCAGAAGAGGAGAATGCCATCTTCATGATTAACACTCTAGATCACACCGAGAACCCAATAAAACACCTGCTCTTTACCGTCAGCAAGCAAACCCTGTGTCCTGAAACACCTTGTACCATTTTCAACTCTTCTTCCCGAGTAAATCTATAATCACAAGTTCCCTCAAGTCCAATATGAGAAACATATGCTCTCCCAGCCCCCTACTTCCTGCATACAGAAGTCTTAAACTGCTTAGAATCTCCAGAGGGATGGGAGTGACTTTTGATATTAATAGCAATCACTTTTAGATCACACCTAAGTTTATGCTAATGGTAGGCAGAGCCATAGATCATCTCAGTGAAGGCTTCTGGGACTGGTCCATCCTAGCTCTGACTTCTGGGGAAGTAGAGTTGCTGGGGCCTGAGTTCTAGAAGTCCTGATGAGCTTCAGTTTCCAAGTGGTTGAACAGTTCAGGGGGACACTCCAAGTAAACAAGGAGAATCTGTGCCCCTTCCCACCATACCTTGCCCTGCGTTTCTACATTCTTCAATTGTATTAGTTAACAAACTGAGGCATATAACTAAAGAATTCTTCTGAGTTCTGGAAGGGAGTCTAACAGATTATTGACGCTGGGAAGGAAGTGGGTATCACCGGTTGAATGGAAGGAAAATACCCTATCTACCTACCTGTTAGTCATGTGCCTTCTTTTCCAAAGCCAACACTCATTTCTTCACTGTAAAATCTGCTTCAGCTCTGACTCAGACAAGCCATTTCTGACCACAGTTGGGTCTTATTGTTCCACAACTCCCACTGAGGAGCAGAAGTTGAGGAGTTAGGAAAGAGGTAACCACGGAACACTACACCTGTTTCTTGGTAGCTGAGTCTCATGGTGTTTGAAATGATCCATAGTGGTCTATTCCATCTTTTAAGCTGAATTTGGGTTCATCCCCACAAAGCAGAAACTAAATACCAGGGAACCTAACCAAATTGCCACGCATATAGTATAGCAAAGGGTAGACCAACTTGGGAAATCTCAATTTGCTTATAATATCATTTTCTTAGTGAGTTTACTTTTCTTTTTAAAGAGGATCATGGGAAGGACTAGCCAAGAAGAGATCTGATTCACCATGGTTTGGAAGGGAACAAATGGTCACCTTACCCCTGTAAATATGCCATCCATCTCACGAACATTCATGCAACATGTTTTAAAAAGCCACAACACATGCTTGGCATGGTGATGCACGCCTATACCTCCAGCACTTGGGCGATACTGGCCAGTCTGGTAGGTGATATCATAGTTTCTATTCCTCTTATTATGATGGGAGATTGGGTTATCTGAACATAAGGGATATATGCTTTCTTTGTTTTCACTTGCTCTATTCACATACATGGCCCAGTTGATGGTTTTTATCTTGTGTACGTGTAGGCCAGGTGATAACGGGACGGGTATCATTCCTCCATAGCTGAACACATCAGCCATGTGTTTGCCATGGAGCTAGGCTGGCTGACCAGTGAGCCTTAGGAACTCACTTATCATGGCTGGAATTATAAGCGAGCATCACACTTGTTTTTTTTTTTGTTTTTTTTTTTTTTTTTCCTTTAACGTGGATTCTGGAGATAAAGTTCAAGTTCAGGTTCTTGTGTTAATCAAGGAAATCGCTTTACCCAGCTAACTACTCCCAAACCTATAGCTCCAGTTGTTTTCTTTGGGCTATCTCAGACCTCTTTATATAGATAGTATGGAAATTAAAATGGGCTAGCCTTTTCTCCACACATTAAAGAGCTAGTCTTTAAAGGTTTAATTTCATGTATATGGGTATTTAGCCCATGTGACTGCCTCTGCACCATATGCATAAAAGAGGCAGTTGGATCCCCTGGAGCTAGTTACAGAAAATTGTGAGCTGCCATGTGGGTGCTTGGGTTCAAATCCAGGTCTTCTGAAGAACAGCAGATACTCTTAACCGCTGAGTCATCTCTCCACCACCCTAACCCCAGGTTAGAAAGCAGCTAGACAAAACATTCATGACACTGTCCTCCTTGGGTACAGGAGTTCCTTGATCCACTTTTGACCTTCAGTTTAGAGAAGCTGTGGTTATTATGTAAACATTGGAAGAGATGAGTCCCCACCCCTTCCTATATTCATTGGGTATATTCTTCCTATTTCTTTGGGTTTAAATAATATCCATCTCTTCAGAGATTTTTCCACTTGCCAACACCTTAAAATATTAGATTAAGGCCCTGCTGCATCCTGACTCTCTCAAATTAAACTCTGGGTTAAAATTATTTTAACTTTCACTTAGTTATTACAACATCAAAAGTATTGACAACAACAACAACAAAAAAAAAAACCCCTCAAATACACCGATAATTTTAGATCTGAATTTATGTTTTGAAATAAAAATGCAAGGTAACAAACTTTTATAAAATTGTCACATGGGAACACACTTTAAAATACCATCACATGCTGCATTCACTTAGAAAGAGTTAACAATAAAGCCAGTCTAAACAAGAATCTATCCTTTACAATGTGAGTTCCTTCCTTTCTTTGTGCATCAAGGAAGCTTGGGGGAAATGCTGGGAGAGCCAGCAGTGACTCGGCACCTCCACAGTAAGGACGCCTGGAGCACAGTCTCCCTGAGGATGGGCCGCAGCCTGCAGCTTCTCCACGTGGACTACAGGGCTATCCGCTGGATGCTTTCCAAGTCCTGCGTGCCCTGGCCCTTTCTTTTGCTTCTAGTGACGATGCAAATATCACCAGTTTTTCCTTTCTTTGGAAACTTCAACAGAAAAGTCAGCACGCTACAGACTCTGGACACTGAGTCCAGTGAACTTTCTTGAAACTCTTAGCGCTCTGGGAAAGCCTTTTTTATAGAAGTTTCTGATTTAGTTCACTTTCTCACGTGGTAACTTGGACATCATCCACACAAACCAGCACTCACAAGGGGTCGGTCGGGGGTGCCAGCTGGCAGGCCTTTTCTGAAGATGGGCCCATGGCTCTGCTAAGTCTCTGCTTTGGCTTAAACAACATTCTCTCCAACTACAGTAGATTTCGTCACTCCTTTCCTTATGCTCTGTTTGACAGCTGGTATTATAGTATGTTCCTGTAGAATTCCTTTACTTCATTCTAATAATCAACAGTTTGAGGCTGTTACCTAATTGCTCTTTAGATATTTTGCTGGTCTGTCAGACTAAGCTGACTTATAAGGATCAGTAAGAAACATGCTGATGGATTTTAGCACCTTGCCTTCAACGAGTCAACCAAGTTTGCACATGGTTTTCCTCTCACATAAATACTCAAGTTATTTTTGTTCCAATAATCAAACATGATTTTTTCTTTTAAATAACAAATACGTGCTCTGGACAACTGTCACAAAACCAGTAGCTATAATGCATGCTATGGTGGTCCAACTCTTCACTTCCAAAAATCAGGTTCAAAATAAGGGTTCCAGCCTTGGACTCTACTCATGGATTCAAGTTCTAAGACATATCATTTGACATTATTGTTTCTATGTTTAACGAAAACTAGAACAACATTCTTAACATGAGTAGGGAGTATAAAATCATCAGTGGAAAGCTGTACTGCTTCAAAATTACTTCAAAATTCACAGTATTGCCAAATCTTGCTAATTATAAAAGGGTAACTCTGTAATTTCTTCTAGGATGATAGTACCATCATTGGCATTTACTTGTTCCTAATTAAATTTCATTTCAACTACCTGATGTTGAAGTTGAGGTAGCCGCACTGTGGCTGTATTGCTAGGCAGTGGTAGCGTACAAAGACCAGGTGGAACATCAGATTTGATTTAAATGAGAGTCTCCCTGACAGTTTTCTCATTTGGCATAACAAAACAGAAACACGCCCCCCACGTCACCCCCAATCATATTTCTAGTGATAAAAGTATAGTTCTTTTGTGAGCATAGACACAATACACGGGATCTGTTTCTTTGCGTGAAAGGTGGAGTCCAGGGAGAAGGACTCGAATTCCGTTGCCACCTTCCGGTTAACGCGAGTGAGAATGTGCATGAATTCTAGCTTGTGCGCATACTGCTTCAGCATAGCGCAAAGGGACTGGATGAACCACGACCCGTCCTTTGAATTTCTCCAGGAATAGTAACCTAGAAGGCAAAATACGAAGGACTGTATCTGTATTATGCCATAGCATCACTCTACAGGAGTCTACACATTTTCATATAACCAGAACGATCCAGATAGACATAAGCTTCCTCAGCCTTAGAAGCCATACAAAGGAAAAAGAATTAACCCCCCTGGTCTCCAGACCTCACTGAGGCAGATCGGGACTGACTGCTGTTGATTTCCTGAGGTCTACTCTCTGGTCTCTTTCCCATAGGTCAGGCTAAAGAAGAGGAAGACACAGACACGAAAATACCAGGTTTTGCAAAGCTATGCAAATGGGACTGTGTAGGTAACATGGTGTTTCAATCTGAACTCATCTGTTATGAATACTGGCTCAGGCAGGAAATAAACTGCGTACATACACACACTTTCAAAAGGTTTCTTTACTTATTCATTTTATGTTTATGATTTCTCTGCCTGCATGTATGTAAGTGTAGCACGCAAGTGTCCTGTGCCCACGCAGATCAGAAGACGGAGTCAGAACCACTGGAATCAGAGTTACCCACCCGTGGTTGTGAGCTACCGTGGGGATGTGAGCCATGGTCCACATCCACAACCTGAAGCCAGGTCCTCTGCACGAGTAACAAGTGCCCTTAACCACTAAGCTGTTTACTTACAGACATACACTTTAAAAAATGACATTAGTTTGCCTATGGGGCATATGGATGAATATAATAAATAATATTCAAAAAGCCCCCAAAGAAAATAAAAATAGGGTTTTTGTATTTATTTTCAGATTAACTATAGGATTCATTGTGTTTAGCTTAGAAGTACACTGTTTGGAAAGATACCTAGTGGATGAAATAAACAAGATGAGTATTCTATTTGTTTAAGAGATCTATCTATCTATCTATCTATCTACTTATTGTGTGTATGTAGCTGTGTATGTGCCACACAGTACACATGGAATTCAAAAGACAACTGTGAAAGACAGGTTTTCTCAGACTACAATATGCACATATCCACATACAGGTCCATACCCACAAACTGAATGTCTTGTGTGTGTGTGTGTGTGTGTGTGTGTGGTAGTTTGTATGACAATGACCCCCACAGGCTCACATGTTTGAATACTTGGTCCTGAGTTGGTGGAACTTTTGGGGAAGGATTGGGAAGCATGGCCTTGATAAAAGTGGTGTGTCAGGTGGACTTTAGGACTCAAAAGCCAACATCATTTCCAGTTAGTTCTCTCTACCTTGTGCTGTGCTTATAGATCAATATAAGCCTACACCTGTCTACTGCCACGGCCGCCCCACCCCACCCCTGTTTTCTGCCACAGTAGTCCATGGACTCTCATCCTCTGTAAGCACAGGCTCCAAATCAAACATTTTCTTTTCTAAGTTGCCTTGGTCATGGTGTTCTGTCATGGCAATAGGAAAGCAACTAAGATGGCAGGTGTAGGCTAGTTTTGTGTCAACTTGACACAGCTGGGGTTATCACAGAGAAAGGAGCTTCAGTTGGGGAAGTACCTCCATGAGATCTAGCTGTGGGGTATTTTCTCAATTAGTGGTCAAGGGGGAAAGGCCCCTTGTGGGTGGGACCATCTCTGGGCTGGCAGTCTTGGATTCTATAAGAGAGCAGGCTGAGCAAGCCAGGGGAAGCAAGCCAGTAAAGAACATCCCTCCATGGCTTCTGCATCAGCTCCTGCTTCCTGACCTGCTTGAGTTCCAGTCCTGACTTCCTTGGTGATGAACAGCTGTATGGAAGTGTAAGCTGAATAAACCCTTTCCTCCCCAACTTGCTTCTTGGTCATGATGTTTGTGTAGGAATAGAAACCCTGACTAAGACAGCCAGTTAGTTATTTTAGGGATGTAAGGGTACCTTTGTGAAGGGTATATAAATAACTTACTAGCCTTTAGAACAGTCTTCACTACTCAGCTTCATAATGTGTCACATTGTAACTCATCTAAAATCCACACAAGACATCCCTTGACATTTTCTCACCGGGTGCTGTAGAGTAAGCATACAGGAAGTCGGCTTCCACCGGTATCTTCTGGCAAGCCATATCCTCATCAGTCCCACTGTCTGTCTCAATGCCGCAGTCCAGCTCCGTACCCCGGCAGGCCTGAGTGTCAGAAGACATACATACACTTCTTATAAAAATACACGTAGACACAGACAATTTACATCTGAAAACTATAAGTGTGGCCTGAGAACTAGGAAGGTTTTTTTTTTTTTTAATATAAGCAACATTGTAATGGCTGGGTTTTTTTTGTGTCAACTTGATACAAGCTGGAGTTATCACAGAGAAAGGAACCTCCCTTGAGGAAATGCCTCCATGAGATCCAGCTGTAAGGCATTTTCTCAATTAGAGATCAAGTGGGGAGGACCCATTGTGGGTGGTGCCATCCCTGGGCTGGTAGTGCCGGGTTCTGGTTCTATAAGAAAGCAAGCTGAGCAAGCCAGGAGAAGCAAGCCAGTAAGCAGCACCCCTCCATGGCCTCTGCATCAGCTCCTGCCTCCAAGTTCCTGCCCTGTGTGAGTCCCTGTCCCCACTTCCTTTCGTGATGAACAGCAATGTGGAAGTGTAAGCTGAATAAACCCTTTCCTCCCCAACTTGCTTCTTGGTCAAGATGTTTGTGCAGGAATAGAAGCCCTGACTAAGACAAACACTGAGATGTACTCCAGATTCCCTAAATGGATGTTTAAGCAAATGAAAATATAGCAGTTCTGTAGCCCCAGAAGCAACAGTAAATACTAATATTTAAATAAGTTAGTCTCTCTAACTGAGCACCGAGTTGCTACCTGAATGATGAAGAGTTTCGGTTTTCCAGTCAGACTCCGGCAGTAGTCGCCTCTGAAGAAACTAGTCAATCTTTTCAGGTCAACAGGCCCATTTGTTCCATAAATTACCCCTTCATCACCATGGCTTAGAATCACACAAACAAAGCTGCTCCGTTTGCTGTGATCTTCCTTAGAAACTGGAAAGATATTCAGAAATAATATGAAACAGAGCAGAGATGGGAAGGCATGTGGCAGCCCTGCACTGTACACAGTAAAGAGCCCAGGCTTGTCTGATTTATATCTAGCTTTCTCACTGGACGAAGATGGCTTTGACTTCATGGTCTTAGCTTCCTGAGTTCTGGGGTTACTGTTACACCATGACCACAAGATGAAGAAGCTGAGAACAGAATTTCAAGAGCATCCAAGTCTAACACAGGCAGAGCACATTTGGAACCATTTTTAGGGAATGCCATAATTAACTTTTCTTTTCTTTTTACTAAAAAATATAAACAGCTGGGGGTGGTAGCATGCCTTTAGTCCCACCACACAGGGAGCAGAGGCAGACAGATCTTCATAAGCTGGAGGACAGCCTGTCTAAATAGCAAGACTATATCTCAAAAACAAAACAAAACAAAAAACAAACAAACAAAAAATCAGAATAATGTACAGTGTAATTCTATAATTTTCATACTTCACTACCTCTATCACTATAGCTAGAACATGAAGTAAAATTACCCAACGAAGGTCATTCTAGAGAACTCCATACATGCAATTTTGAGCATATTCACACATACATATCCCCTATTCCACCCAACTTTATGACCCCCCTCCCCCTTTTAAATAAAAAATAACACAGGGTCCAATTTGTGCTGGCCATATACAGTTAAGAGTGGGCCCATCCACTGGAGCACAGTCAACCAATCGGGGACCACACCCTTAATTAAAGTGGGTCCTCCCTCCTTCAGGAGCCATCAGTCATCACTGGCTTCCCGGGCTTCCTTCTGTGTAAGGATGCGGACTGCTGGGAGTTCTGCTAGCTGCCTCGCTCTCATGCCCTCTCTGCCCGTCTTCTGCAACAGTGCCTGAGCCTTGGGTTTGTGTGTGGGTTGGGGTCTAAGTGTCCCATTCTGACTAAGCCCCGCAGACAATCTCTGTTCTTTGACCAGCTTCCAGTTGCCGCCCACCACCCACAGAAGCTTCTGAAGGACCTGCTTTGAATAGGTCATATCTTACCACTATCCATTAATTCCAAAATGTCTTCACGAGAAAGATCATTTTTATTCCTGACTTCATATTTCAGGCCCATGAATGTCTCTCTGAGGTTGGCTGCATCCACATCCGTACCAGAGCGAGATGACATTCCTTGGAACAGAGAGAGCTCTTAGTTGCATTTTACAAGAATAGTTATTCTTTGAGAATAAATGAACTAGGCAGTCATTCACACAACCAATAAACTCCTTCCTTTTAAACGCTGACCTTCTTATTTGGATCACGGTGATAGTCTATACTCTGTTAGTACACAAGACACCTCATTATATTAGCTGCTGCAAGCTGCCACGACAGGGATATCCTCCACAGCAGTTTGGACAGTGAAAATAAGAGAGGACTTCAGAGGCCTGGCAATAGAGGTTTGTTTGATAAACTGTGATTCATTTATAGGATGAAGTACTATGTTGCCTTCTTCATTCATTCACTCATTTATTTATTCACTCACTCATAGGCAAAGTTTCACACTGTAGCTCAACCTGGTCTTGAACTCATAATAATCCTTCCATGGGCTGGGATTACAGGCCTGGGGCCACCATGCCCAGTGGGGAAATGGTCATTGCTTTTTAAAAACTTGCTCATTGCTGGGCGTGGTGGCACACGCCTTTAATCCCAGCACTCGGGAGGCAGAGGCAGGCGGATTTCTGAGTTCGAGGCCAGCCTGGTCTACAGAGTAAGTTCCAGGACAGCCAAGGCTGTACAGAGAAACCCTGTCTCGAAAAAAACCATTTAAAAAAAAAAAAGCTTGCTCATTTATTTCACGTAACATGATAATATCTACTAAATAATTTTAGAAGATAGAAAAAAGAATGTGACCTAAATTAGATTTATGTAGCTTACTCAGAGACACTCTATTTGTTCAATGCTGAATCAGTGGTAAGACATAGTACTACTTATACATTGTACACAGAAAACCATCCACAACTATTATCAGATTAGTATTGTTTATCAGGTATTCGGCTATGTGGGGAATATTTAGTCTTTCCAACCATCACAGATGCTTCCTGGCTTCATCTGTACACATGAGGGATGCTGAGCACAATGAGCTTAGAATCCTGCTCTTGGTATATGGTGTGCTGAGCACGAGAGACACCTGGTGTTAAAAGAAGGAAGGAAAGCCAGGCGGTGGTGGCAGAGACCTTTAATCCCAGCACTCAGGAGGTTGAGGCAAACAGATCTCTGAGTTCAAGGCCAGCCTGGTCTACAGAGTGAATTCCAGAGCATTCAGGACTACATAAGAGAAAAACCTATCTTGAAAAAACACAATACCAAAACAAAACTTCAAAACAACAACAACACTTATCCAATCCATTTCTGCTGCCTATACTCCTGGATGTGCAGCCTTCCACTGGAGTATGGTAGATCTACAGTACAAGCCCTGAGTACTTGTAGATTTAGCTTAAACACCATTGCTTTCACAGAGCACTCATTCTTAGGGTCGGGGGTTAAGGCCTTCAATTAAACAGTAGTTGCAAACACAGAGGCACACTTTGCCTGAACCGGACACAGAGCTCCACAAATGGGAAACATGGCTTGGGGTGGGGACAGCTCAGTAACCTGAGATAAGAGGCCCTAATTGGTATTCTAGGCTCAGGAACAACCTTGGGGCCCACGTGCCAGAGGTCACTAGAGACTTTCCAAGCTGCCCCAGGGCAGATGACCTCAGGTGTCAGTCATCCATCTTCATCCCTGCCAGCTTGTTGCTTATGAAACCTTTTCTTCTCCCATCACTTGACCTCAAGGCACTGGCTCTGTTGGGCAGCAGCAGAATCCAACCTTCCACAGTCACAGGAGAGGCAGAGATGTCCAACATGGAAGAAGAGTTCATATTGAATATGGAACCTGTGAGGTTCCAGGGTTTCTCCACTTTGTCATTTTTCTGAATCAGTTTACTGACTCCTAATCACTCACCACCGATATTGCTTTTCATATTATAGGCAATATAAATAGGATCAATATTTGAAAGATCTAAAACATTACGTTAGATACATACCAGTGCTCTTATGGAAGTTCTTATTATTAATTATTATGCACAAGCCCATTTCAGGATAATCCATTTTGTAACTATTGTCCAGATATATCCCAGAATCCACTGACTTGCTTCCATGTATGGTCTTGCTGCATGGAAACCAAATGACAGTTACAAAGGTAGAAATGAGGATTTTTATTAATACAACTTTTACGACTCATCAGAAGAGTTGATGACATTTGTTTAAGGCTATCAATGTAGCAACCTCATGTTACATCCTTCCTTCAAATTCCACAGCATGTGGGTTTGATCCCAATCGCCAAGGAGGGAAAAAAAGCATAGATAAGCGCCCGACAGCCCATTTCACTGATGAGGAGATAAGCTACCAAGACTAAGTAAAGTGCTGAAGGGTTTTCAGATCCTGAGATGGAGTCAAAGTGGGTTTCCTGTAAAGTCCAATAAAATTCTACAACTACATCTTTTTAAAAAAAAATTAACGTCATGTGAAATAATCTCTCCTTCAAGATAAAAGTACAATAGTTTTGTTTTGTTTTGTTTTGTTTAATATTTTGGTTTTTGAGGTGTTTTGCTATAGGTAGCCTAGGCTGGCCTTGGGCAGTCCACTTATCTAAGACCCCGCCACTAAATCAGTCCTTAAACTTTATAAGCTGAACCAATGAATAACGAATTAATACACAGTTGAATTACCATAAAGGGTTGGAAATACTGGGGTAAAAGTCACTTATATAAAAAGGTTAGTTAGGTAGATCAGAGGTCAGTAATCATTTTCTTAAAAGCCCAGATAGGCTGGCCCATAGGCTACCCTCTAGTATAGCCTCAATTTGGCTGGGTGAAACTAGCCCAAGGCAACAGACTTATAAAGGTGAGGCAGCGTTCCAACAACTGTGACTGTGGCTGAGCACAAACATAACTCATGATCCAGGAGGACTCTAGGAACAGCCAGACAACAACACTGTGAAGGACACACACTTAGCCGGAAGACTATCTTACAGTTTACACAACTTTAAAGATAATGGAAGAGAGTAAAAGCAGTACATGAAGGGTTCAAGGCAGACAAAAAAAAGAACCATTATATTTAGTTGGAGGTAGAGGCCCCGCATTTTACAGAGAAAATTAGGTAACCCAGGCTGTACATTCCTAATCCAGAAATCTACAATTGGAAATGTAGATTGTACAAAATTGGCAAATTTTTGAAAGTCAGCATAATGCCACAAGTAGAAAATTCCACACCAATCCCCATGTAACGGGTCACTTTCAAAATGCAGGCCCACTAAAAATATTATATAAAATGCACATTGGCATGCACGTATAAAATTTATATGAAACAGCAATGAATTCACAGTATTTACAATTCATAGGCCGGGGAGACAACTCAGAATATATGTTATACGTTAATAGCATTTTCTAAGCAGCCCAAACAGGCCTGGGTTCCATCCCTGGAAACCATATAAAAAGCTCCAAGTCAGAGAGGTTCTCAACTTGTAGGTTGTGATCTCCTTGGGAAGTCAAATGACCCTTTCATAAGGGTCACATATCAGCCAATATCTTGCACATCAGATATTTACACAACAACTCCTAACACCAGCAAAGTTACAGTTATGTAGTAGCAATGAAAATAATTTTACAGTTGGGGTGGGGCTCGCCATAACCTGAGGAACTGTGTTAAAGGGTTGCAGCCTCAGGAAGGCTGAGAAGCACTGCCCTATGGGGTAGCTCACATCTCTGTATTCACAGCACTCCTGCTAAAGATGGGAGGTGGAGACAGGAGAATAGACCAGAGCTTGACTGAGAGCCTAGGGCAGTCTGCAGCAGAAACAAGGAAAAGTTGGCCACTGACCTCCACATGTGCACTGCAATACACACACACACGTGTACACACACGTGTACACACACATACACACACACACTTGAGTCCCATCCCTAATGCATTTTTGCTTTATATATATATATATATGTATATATATATGTGTGTGTGTGTGTGTGTGTGTGTGTGTGTGTGTGTATGTGTGTGTGTGTGTGTGTGTGAATATGTTCCAACCTGAGAATCCAAAGTCTAAAACATCCTAGGTTCTAGTCATTTTGGAAAAGGGATAAAAACTTGTAACTGAACTGTAATTCCCATTGCCTAAAGCCGATTCTTCACCATCTTCTGCTGCCTCCTTTAGGAGCCAGCACAAGACTATGACAGGATATATGTTAACAGAGAACAGAGAATCCCAAGCCAGGAATATAAGGGCACTTAACAACCTAACCAACGTCCTTGCCCTCAAGATGAGAATCAGAGACGTGAGCTTACAGTAAGCTGCACAGCTGTTGGGGTAAGAGGCAGCCTTGTCTCTCTGGTTTGAAAGCCCTTACTCCCTCTGCTTCCCTTCTCAGAGTGAGCTTTCTTGCACAAACCCATCTTTGACTATACAAGATTATATTTATACCAATTTCACCAGGCACAGTAACTCGTGCCTATTTTTCTAGCATCTAGAAAACAGGAATCAGAGGACCACCACAAGTTTGAAGCCAGCCTGGACTACAGAGCTCTGGGTTAACCTGGAGTAGGTGGAGAACCTGCCTAAAACAACAAATATAAATAAATAAATAAATAAATACTCACACTTCAAAATTATTAATGGATTTTGAATCCACTGAGGTTTTGTTGTTCTCCATGGTCACTTTTCTTAGCTAGAGGAGAGAGAAAAAGAGAAGTTACTCATAACAAATCTCTATAGACACACTGCTGTGTATTGGCAATGTCATGCTGATTTCTCCTGAAGTTCCTGTTTATATCGAATGCTATTGGTCCTATAAGTCAGATGTATGGAGAATGGTCCTTTGCAAAGGCACCACCCCGTCCCCTTTCTTGTTCTTCCTTTAACTATGAATTACGTAAAAAAAAAAAAAAACAAGAGTGTGCAGCTCAATCAGTTTTTGTTTGTTTGTTTGTTTGTTTGTTTCATTTGTGTGTCCCTGGCAATCAAAACAGCTAATACCTTCTTTCCCTGGTCAGCCAACAACTCAAGTTATATACTGGATCTTGGCTCCCATCTCAAGACAACTAAAACAGGGCTGGTGAGATGGCTCAGCGGGTAAGAGCACCTGACTGCTCTTCCGAAGGTGATGAGTTCAAATCCCAGCAACCACATGGTGGCTTACAACCCCCCTAACAAGATCTGACGCCCTCCTCTGGTGCGTCTGAAGTTAGTTACAGCGTACTTATGAAGAATAATAAGAAATGAATCCTTGGACTGGAGGGACGACCAGAGCGAGCGGGGACCGACTGGAGCGAGCGGGGCCGGCTGGAACAAGCGGGGCAGGTTGGAACAAGGTGGGGGGGGCGTACGGGGCGGGGGGGGGGCTGTACGGGGGCGGCCAGGAGCGAGAGGGGTTGACCAGAACAAGAGGAAAAAAAAAAAGACAACTAAAACAAAACAGTCCACAAACTAGCCTCAATAGTCAATACCACAATGGTGAGAGCCCAAAGGACTTCCAGATTTCCAGATTCTCCTACTCGGAAACTTGACTTCTGATACTGCGTGACTGTGCCCTGTGCTGAGGTCAAAAATACTACAGCCCCACTAGCTGAGGCTCCACAGCTAAGTTCCTACCATCTTTCCCCTCGTTAGGTGTGCTGCTGGGAACAGAGAAGGAATCCAGGGAAGAGGAAGTGATGACACTTGAGCCTGACCACAGAAGAGGACAGTGGCTTCATGGGCCTTCAAGAGCCAGTCATGAAGGCTCTTTGCTTTCTAGAAAACCACAGGATGTGGGCACTACTGAGATGTCCCATGTTTTTCAGTCAGCAAGCAAATATTTAGAGAGCACAGACTTTGTGCCCAATTCCTACCTTCAGGAAACTTGAAGTCTAGAAAGAAAAAAGAACTGGGCTTATGTGGTGTGCCAAGACTCGAGGAAGCCTTTCAGGAACACTCACCATTCCCAACCTTGTCAGGAGGCCAATTTAAATGAGGGCAGTAGGTCTCTGGCTTTATAAAAAAATGTTGCAGTTACTGTGGGGACTGTTAGGAATAATAGGTTTTCAGACAATGTTGGAGCCATGAGGAAAGCAAAAAGGGGAAAGAAACTGGGAGCGTGGGCTACTTTAGCTAGGTGGACAGGGAGTCAACTCTGAAGTGACATTTATAGAGAACTGAATGACTGAGGACCCCCTCACCCCACCCCCAGCCCCACCTCACCCCAACTCCTCCATGGATGATGATAGTATCAGCTAGAACAAAGGCCTGGAAACAATTTGTTCTATTCAAAGTACAGAAAGACCAGTTTGGCTAGTGCTGGGCCAGGGAGATTCTCGGGAAAGGCAAGATCGCAGGGCCAGTGAGAAGCCTTCTAGAATAGCCCAGGGAGGAGATGATGGAGGCCTGAACTCTAGCTGAACAGTTGAATGTATGAGCACCCTGCTGTTTGCAGGTCGATTAGAGGAAGCAAGCCAGCAGAAAACCGGAGAGCAAAGTGGACCGGGTGGATGTGGTATGCCAAGACACTCGGGAGCCTTTCAGGAATGCTCACCTTTCCCAACCTTGTCAGAAGCCTTGTTAGAAGCCAATTTAAATGAGGGAGGAAGGCCACTGGCTTTATTAAAAAAAAAAAAAAGTCACAGCTACAGTGGGGACTGTTGGCTATAGAAGGGGCTGTTAGGAAAACCTATCCAGGCCCAAATAACTAGGTACTAGTTTAGTGGCATGTTGGGATTTTGGGGTTCTCCAGGACATATCCTTTTGCATAACTCGCCATTGGCTCAGCTAGTTTACAACTCTGTAGGAAATCAGGCCATAACATGGAACTACATAAACGATTCTTGTCTAGAGGCAAAAGTCTTACAATGATACAATTGGTTTTCACTTGATAGGAAGATTGATCCTTCTGTAGTACAATGATTGCCTTCCAGGAAGGTGACGGAGGCCTGAACTGTATATAGCTGGGCAGTTGACAGTCTGGGCACCCCGATGTTGACAAGTTTATAAGAGGAAGTGAAGGCAGCAGAAGAGGAGAGCAAAGTTCACTGGTATCTCACAACTACCAGTGAACTGCTCTGCACATGCTGGGGCTCTTTATGTTTGCTTGGTCTTCCAGTTCTCCTCTTGAGTTGGACTTAAGATCTTGAGGTGCCATTCATCAGCTAGCAGTTGAATAAGTCTTGACACCTCTTTATTTTCTATTCGAGCAGTCAAGTTTTTAATTTTTTTGAAAATTGTACTTTTAAAGGAACCAATGGTTGTCCTGGGCCGAGGAAAATCACACTCTTCCATCATTAGGAAAACACTCTTTCCTGCTGCTCGCCTGTGAACGGGAGGAGAGAGATGGAACAGGAGTTGTTTGGGAGTGAAGGGCTGAGGATGCCTTTGGGTCCTTCTTGTTAAGCCTCGTTATGTAAGTTGGTGAGAAAGGTACAGGGGAAATGGGGAATTAATAATGAAGGAGCCGAAGAAGCCTGGGATCTCTGAAGCGATGCAAAGAAATGTCCAGCATACATAGGGAATTTACCTCAGGTAAGAAGAGGGCCAACATCCTCAGTAAAGGAGAGAAAAGCAAAATATTTGTTAGGTGGTCCTGGGGATTTAATCCAGGGACTCAGGCATAAGTATTTTACCACTTAGTCACAGCTCCAGTACAAAGTAGGCGGAGGTAGCAGAGAGGCCGCGGAAGGTGCTATGAGGAAGACTTGGTGCTTCTCACAGGACAGCACCCATTTCCTTTATATTTAGAAGCTACACTGTGAGACAAGAAACTCTAAATGTCTCCTTCAGCTTCCTGTGGACATACCTCTAAACGCTACCAGGTAACACCCAAACAGAAGCAGATACAAAGCTGGCAAGCCTAGACGAGAAGCAGTTTCCTACTACTAAGGTAGACATAAACTGTTAAGACCTCCTGAGAATATTTTGGGAGAATCCCCTTATCTGCTCATAAAACCTGTGAAGTTTGATGTGGTAAACTGACTAGTTAAAGCGTCTATAAACACCCTGGGGGGTGGAGGAAGTAAGGAGATTGAAGAATATGTGTTATTCATACAAACCGAGAGTGTGAGAACAGAGAAATTACTATTTTAGTAAATCCATACAAGTTATTGCAGCTATTTTTATTTAAGGATTTTTGAATCCCTTATCAGTAACATAAACACTAATACACTTGTCTTAGTCAGGGTTTCTATTCCTGCACAAACATCATGACCAAGAAGCACTTGGGGAGGAAAGGGTTTATTCAGCTTATACTTCCATACTGTTGTTCATCACCAAAGGAAGTCAGGACTGGAACTCAAACAGGTTAGGAAGCAGGAGCTGATGTAGAGGCCATAGAGGGATGTTCTTTTCTGGCTTGCTTCCCCTGGCTTGCTCAGCCTGCTCTCTTATAGAACCAAGACTACCAGCCCAGAGATGGTCCCACCCACAAGGGGCCTCTCCCCCTTGATCACTAATTGAGAAAATGCCTTGCAGCTGGATGTCGTGGAGGCAATTCCCCAACTGAAGCTCCTTTCTCTGTGATAACTCCAGCCTGTGTCAAGTTGACACAAAACTAGCCAGTACAACAGGGTTAAGTGAAAATAGATTATAGAAATCTAGCATGCCCTCTTTTACATATTACTATATCTATTAACAGTGGCTGTCTGAGTGGTAGGATTGCTGATAAGTCATTTACTTTGTAACAAAGTTATTTACTTTGTAACAGTATTCTCTATCTTCTAGTTTTTCTATAATGTTTCAATGTTAGAAAATAGTATCGAATGTTATTTTATAAAATACTGTCAGCCACAGAAGGCCATGCCACCAGGATTGTGCTAGACAAATCCCCAAGCCTATTATTTCAAGAGAGAGAGAGAAAAAAATCAAAAACAAACAAAACAAAACAAAAGGCATGGGGCACTCTGGGGACAAGACTGGAGGATTGCTGTCAGTTTGAGGTTAGTCTGATTTACCTAGCAAGTTCTAGGCCAGCCCCACAATCTCATAAAACCAAAGAGTGAAAAAATAAGGGTAACTCTTCTATTGAGACAGCAGCCACTCCTCTTTGCCTTAACCAGGTTTGGGTGTCTCTGCCTGTTTCTTTCCGAGGGATAATAAATGTTAGGTACGAAGAAGTCACAAATTTCTATGAACTAGAAATATCACAAAGAAAGATCAGTGTGTCTCGAGCTATGCCTCTTCCAAGTGTCCAGACTACAAGCTAAAACACTTAGCAGTCTGTGGCTGAAGAACAAGGTGTAGTTATCTGGAGTAACTAGAGAATAGTACCACATCACCAAGAAGTCCAGGCTTAAAGTAGATATAACACAAAGGACTTATTAAACATTTGGGTCTGTGAAAACGTAATATTTCCATTGGTCAAATGTGTACAAAGAAAGAGGGCCGGGCGTGGTGGCGCACGCCTTTAATCCCGGCACTCAGGAGGCAGAGGCAGGCGGATTTCTGAGTTCGAGGCCAGCCTGGTCTACAGAGTGAGTTCCAGGACAGCCGGGGCTATACAGAGAAACCCTGTCTCGAAAAACCAAAAAAAAAAAAAAAGAAAGAAAGAAAGAAAGAAAGAAAGAACACAATAGAGATATCAAAGAAGCATAAGAAAAGACGCTCACATAATCTATCATGAAGTCAAGGCAGACAGTAACACATTCTCAATAAGTCAAAGAACTTTGAAAGGGCTAGCAGCACAGTTCTTCTTTTATAACTTTCCAGGAAAGATGAAAACACAGCAGCCTCGGCAGGTCAGTGGCTGCCAGGGGTTAGGGAGGATGGGCTAGCATAGAGGTTGTTTGAAAACAGTGAGACCACTTCCTGTGTTGCTATAGGAGTGGATAAGAGTCATACATTTGCTCCAATTTAAAACAGTCAGGACAGGACCAACTTGATTGGAAAGTGTAAGACTTTGGATGGCTGGGCAGTGGTGTGCACGTCTTTAATCCCAGCACTCTTTTGAGTTTGGGGCCAGCTTAGTTTACAGACTAAATTCTAACTCTTGACAGGCAGAGCTACATAGGAAACTCTGTCTTGGAAAAACCAAACCAAACCCCACCAACTAAAAAGACTTTGGGTGAAGAAACACCATGACCAAGAAAACTCCTATAAAGGAACACAATTTATTTGGGACTGGCTTACAATTTCAGGAGTTTAGTTCATTATCATCATGGCAGGAAGCATGGCAGCATGCAGGCAGACATGGTGCTGGAGAAGGAGCTGAGAGTTCTACATCTAAATCAGAAGACAGCAAGGAGGGACTAAAGGCATGTACCATCACGCGTGGACGTATGCTTTTCTTTAATTCCTTTTCATTATAGATCTTTATCAGCATGGCCACTGAGCCTTAAGTTCTAGATTAAAGGCTCTGGTTGATCCAGATCAAAAGGACATATCACCCCACCTCAAGATCCAGAGCAAAGGCATGTTGTACTCCTGCCTCAAGATGTGTGTGTGTGTGTGCCTGTGTTTCTGGATTGTAGTTCATTCTAGATATAGTCAGGTTGACAACAGAAAATAGCCATCACAGTGATAATGATGTCAACATAGGCTCAACAGTTCTAACCAATATACCATTCTAGTCAGGGAATGTTAATAATGAGGGAGTCTGTGCGGGACCAGACAGATATAGGGTACCTCTAAGTTACCCTAAAAATTAATGCCTTTTTGTTCTTATTAGAAACCAAGATTAGATAACTTCTTAATTTGAATCTAGAGTTTCTGCCAGCGTCCCATGGTCTGCCTCAAATTGCCCCTCTCTGTGAGTTTATCCCATCCAGATTCAAAGTGTATTCTTTTTTTTTTTTTTTTTTTTTTGGTTTTTTGAGACAGGGTTTCTCTGTATAGCTCTGGCTGTTCTAGAACTCACTTTGTAGACCAGGCTGGCCTCGAACTCAGAAATCCGCCTGCCTCTGCCTCCCAAGTGCTGGGATTAAAGGCGTGCGCCACCACGCCCGGCTTTCAAAGTGTATTCTTGGGAGCCCTAAGTATTCACTGCTTCTACTAGCCATCAAAGTCCTAAAAGACTCTTTCTAAAAACTACAAACAGTTATCCACTCAGACTGGAAAACTGACTTTCTTGTTTTGGTCTTCTGAGATAGGGTTTCTGGTGTAACAGCCCTGGCTGTCCTAGAATTTGCTTTGTAGACCAGGATAGCTTCAAACTCATAAAGATCTGCTTGCCTCTGCCTCCCATGTGCTGGGATTAAAAGGTCTGTAGAACTCTGAGAGTTCTACATCTAAATCAGAAGACAGCAAGGAGGGACTAAAGGCATGTAATAGGCACGCATGGTCCTATGCTTTTCTTTAATTCCTTTTCATTATAGATCTTTATCAGCATGGCCACTGAGCCTCAAGTTCTAGGTTGAGGGCCACCATGCCTGGCCCTGGAAAATTGAGTTCTTATAACCTTTTGTGTCATGCCAGCACTAAAGCTGTGGGATAAGGCTATTCCCTCCTTTTGACTGGCACACCCAGATACAAACTTCATAGCAACTAGCTTTCAGAACTTGTCATTTGCTTCCTGGCTCAGGCTAATGAAAGGCCTACATGTAAAAAAATCATTTAGTGTGTGTATGTAGGCAGGCATGTGGGTGTAGAGGTCAGTGGACAAACCTTGGGAGCTGTTTCTGGTTCTCTCTGTCCACCATTTGAATCCTGGGGAACAAACTGAGACTGTCAGGCTTGGTAGAAAGCACCATTACTTGATGAGCCATCTTGCTGCCCCTCCTCCCCTCCTCCCCTCCCCCCAGAGACAGATTTTTACTAAATATTATGTGACTTTAAGTGGTCATTTCCTTTTCATATATCCAACCAGTTTTCTATAATTAATTATGGAAAGTTAAAAAAAAGGAACTCAGGGCTGGTGAGATGGCTCAGCGGGCAAGAGCACCCAACTGCTCTTCCAAAGGTGATAAGTTCAAATCCCAGCATCCACATGGTGGCTCACAACCATCCGTAACGAGATCTGGCGCCCTCTTCTGGAGCGTCTGAAGACAGCTACAGTGTACTTACATATAATAAATAAAATAAATCTTTAAAAAAAAAAAAAAAAAAAGGAACTCAGACAGATTAGTCTTAATGTAAGTAACTACAATCACTTTGACATTAGCCATAAGACAGCTGAATATCTTTTACTAAAGTAACTGGTGGATGAAAGAAAAAAAAAAAAAAAATATATATATATATATATATATATATATATATATATATATATATATAAAATTCTTTTAAGAACAAGAGTTAAAATGGGGGCTAGAGATGACTGACTCAGTCAGTGGTTAAGAGCACTGACTCCTCTTCCAAAGGTCCTGAGTTCAATTCCCTGCAACCACATGGTGGCTCACAACCATCTGTAATGGGATCACCTTCTTCTGGTGGGTCTGAAGACAGCTCCAGTGTACTTATATATATATAAATAAAATAAATAAATAAATTTTAAAAAGAGCTAAAATGGTATTTCCCTGTTTAATAAGGATGTCTCAGGAACAAATACCATATTATATAAAGTTTTTCATTCTTAGTATTCGAACATTGCCAACTGTCTCTAGCATCAGCTCATTTTAATCAAAACCTTTCTAGCATGAGACATATGCACACTGACTCCAGTTGTCATCATCCGCTCCTCCCACATGAGGTACCAGATCCATACTCTTGGGTAAGACTCTTAGCATTACCTCATCTCCATTAGCTAATACCCAGCTGGATACAAATTATTCTAGGGACGGTGATCTCATCTTTGAAGGATGGAAAAAAAAACAAAACAAAACAAAACAAAACCAACCAACCCATCTCTTCAGGGATGTATCGACCATCCTAGATGACAGCAGGAGCTGAGGGTATTAAAATAGAGAAAATAAACAAGAGGCTTTTACAACAATATATTGTGGCTCAGCAACCGACTCAGCAAGACTCAACACTGATTGTTCCTGAAGATGCCTGCAGCAGTTTAGGATTCAGATGAGCGAAAACGTTACAAAATACATTTAATGGTCACCAGGAAGCTGTAAGTAATGCATTTTGCCTTCCATGACAGTTTGGAATTTAGGCTTTAGAGTCACTTCTCCAGTTCTCTCATCACTGAGCTAGAGCAACAGCAACCAGATGTTCAGAAGTTTAGAGATGCTGCCAGCGTAAGTTTACTGTCATTGGGAAGTAGAGATTTAAATGCTCCAAGCTGTGTTTTCTTTAAAGAAGTGGGAGGATGGAACTTGGTCTCTATTTATATACAGTTGTTTGCCAGTTTTTCCTCAAAACTGTAGAGTAAGGCAGAACAGAATAAAAGCAGAGGAACAGGGGAGTTATTTCTAAAATACAAAATTAGACAGTGAGGTATAACGCATCAATAATAGCTTGAAACAAGACAACTACCCATTATAAAATAGATGAAAACTTGCCTATCATTTAAAATGAGATGTTACATTAGAACAAACCAGTTTTAGAGGTGTGTGTGCTTGCCCGAGCATGGAGTGGCCATGAAGATTCCTGAGCCTTCTGGAAATCTTCCTCTAGTGCCTACTGCCTTATTTTTTGAGACAACAGTCTCTCACTGAACCTGCCTAGAGCTCTCTCTGTTGGCTACACTAAGACAGCGAGTCCTGAGATCTTCGTATCTCTCGTGGGTTACAGCCACAATTCACATCCAGTTTGTATGTAGGTGCTAAGGATCTGAACTTGGGTACCCAGGCTTGCACGGCGAACACTTTTTACCTTCTGAGCCATCTCCCCAGACTAAGTTTTGGAGATCCTTAATTGGAGAATTTGTCCCCTGTCATCAGGCTGACCTTCTGGTGGCTGACCTACAGAGACCTCATGAGACCAGGCATCGGCCTGCTCTCTGAGTTTTCTAAATCTCATGACACACAAGACTCAACATTCTTCATTCCTGAATCATTTCCCTATATATAAATATTCAAAAATTAGGAGTAAAGACTTCACAAAGTAGTAGCCAAAGTAACTATTGTTGTTTTGTTTTGTTTTGTTTTGTTTTTTTGAGACAGGGTTTCTCTGTATAGCCCTGGCTGTCCTGGCACTCATTTTGTAGACCAGGCTGGCCTTGAACTCAGAAATCTGCCGGCCTCTGCCTCCTGAGTAATGGGAATAAAGGCGTGCGCTACCTAGACTGAGTGGTTCACAGGTATTTTCAGTAGGGCTTCCCAATAACACGGGGGTATAATGGCTTCATTTTAGATCTTAATTAAATGGAGCTCAGAAGAGAGTTTATCACTTTATAAGTAACAGAGCCATGACTCATGCTCCATGTAGTAAGCTCCATTCTACAGTCTATAGACTGCTCAGCATCATTTATCATATAGTTGCCACAACGCTACAGTTAATTTCAATGGAACAAAAAAACCTGTAAGCCCGGGTTCTCTGATTAAGATGAGATTTAAAACACATAAGGTATGGCAGAAGCTGATTATTCAAAACTGAAATAAAATACACAGTTGTTCTTCAGTATTTGTGGATGACTGGCTCTAGAACCTTCCTCAGCAAATTCAAGTTCAAATCCTTTGTATAAAATTGTGTGTCCGCCGGGCGTGGTGGCGCATGCCTTTAATCCCAGCACTCGGGAGGCAGAGGCAGGCGGATTTCTGAGTTCGAGGCCAGCCTGGTCTACAAAGTGAGTTCCAGGACAGCCAGGGCTATACAGAGAAACCCTGTCTCGAAAAACCAAAAAAAAAAAAAAAAAAAAAAAAAATTGTGTGTCATTTACATATAAGCTAAGCATCCCTACTACTTATTACTAATACTTGTTTTTATGTAGTGTTGTTCAGGGGATGATGAAAAGTCTATACATTTCAATACAGATTCAATTTCTAGTCTCTCACAATTCTATCTACAATTGGTAAAGACCACAAATACAGGTCAATACTTACTACAGTTATTGCAATGAAGAAAACAGTAGTAATGATTATGATGTTTCTCATCCCACCAGGTAATTTACTTATAAATGTATAATATCTGGTTAAGCATTTGTTAAAATATTTCCTACAGGTTTACCTACCTTCTTATTGATAGGAACATGAAGCCACTGTAGAATGGCTTCTGGAAAGCCTGCCTCTCTCTGGGCAGAATGAGAAACACCAGGATTCTACTTACTACCCATCAGGGAGGACAAAGACTCACGAGCACTTTCATAGCAAGTAAATGAAACAGAAAGCACCTGTTTCACAGTCATCTGGTTAAGAAAAGATTTCTTAGTGTGATCAGTGGTTGGTTTTGTTCTAAAATCTGTCCCATCTGGTCTCAGTTCCTTTGGGAGTTCATTGAACTGGCTGTTGTCTTTCAGCCTGATAAAGCCAACCTTCTAATGTTTAAAATATAATGAGAGTGAAAAGAAAGCTGGAAAAAAAAAAGAAAAATATGGAGAGCATATTCTCTCCTAGGAACAAATAAGTCATCTTGTTTTCTTGTTTCTGGAATGGGCCACACAACCAGAGAGACAGACCAGCCTGATGAAGCACTCTGACACTATGCCACAAGCTGGAAAGAATGGGATACTTACTATCTGCAAAGGGTCTGTCTTGTCCTCTCCCAAGCAAAACCCTGAAGAGGATAAACCTATACACACCTCTTAGGGATGTGTAAGAATTACTGACTTGTTTGAAAACAATTTGTTGTTGTTGTTTAAAATAAAAGTATAGAGTAGAAGGTCCTTGATGTCTTTTATAAAAATTATAGATAACTATGTAATCTACTGGTTATCAACTGTATGAAGATGTTTTATTAAACTCTGAGCGTATGAAGTAGTGGAAGAGGCAGAGTCTACCCCTATCCAGAGCTTATATATATATATATATATATATATATATATATATATATATATATATTCATTGGCATTTAAAAACAGCAGCAAGGTAGATATTAACCAGTCCATGTTCAGTCCTTACTAGATAATTTCATTGTACTTTAGCAGAATGAAGAAGCTCTCCAGGCAATATTGAAGGCCAAAACAAGAACTATTATGTAGAATGTCACACAGACTATTTCATCTGATCTTTACAAAACCCTATGAACAATATAGATTATGCTTTATTTATGAAGAAGCTGGTAGGCACTAGGCTCCTGGCCTCAGACAGTCAGATGACAGAATATCCTTTCCTCTCAAAACATTTTTTTAATCTGTTAAATGACTATATAAAATGGTACTTAAGAATGTAAGAATTTAGCTGGGCATGTTGGTGCATGCCTTTAATCCCAGCACTGGGGAGGCAGAGGCAGGCAGATTTCTGAGTTCGAGGCCAGCCTGGTCTACAAAGTGAGTTCCAGGACAGCCAGGGCTATACAGAGAAACCCTGTCTCGAAAATCCAAAAAAGAATGTAAGGATTTCCACATCGTATTCTACCTCTATCACTGGGGTAGAACTTTAATATTATCTAACAGGAAGACCAGAACTAATGCAATGTGTTTGAAGAAAAGACTGTTGTAACTTTACAAAGCGGATGAAGTGAATGTGTTGCTAGGTTTGAAACCTTAGAGTGGCCCTGGAACCGCTTCTATCAGATAAAGATACAGAGTTCTTACTTAAAACGGCAGGAGGCAGAACCTTTCTGCAGGACCACAAAAGCAACCTGATTTAATTAGGTGCAGGATTTCACTTGTTACTTTGTAGCAGTTCGATTGCTACATTTCAATAAATTCCACTCACTAAAACACCTTCACTTTCCAAAAGCCTTATTCTGCTGGACAGCAAACCAAAGCCATTCATTAAAGCTTCAACACGGGTTGTGACAGGGTTCCATACTTACAGCTCCTGCCTGTGGCCACCATTAACACATTAGCCACATTAACACAAAGTGGCTTCCCGATGACTGGCTAAACCCCCAGCTTAGCATCTCCTCTGCTATTTTGTCATACTGTAACAACGGCCCCACATTTCCCACCCACCCCAATCTCCTAATCCACATTTTAATCAACCATTTCGCTGTAATAAAAAATGGATCGAGTAGTCACTCGTGGGGGAAAAAAGCCAGTAAGGAAGGCAGCCAAGCTAAAGTTGGAGGCTAGTGTTGTTTGCTCTCAGTTCGGTAGGCAAACAACAAACAAGCAAAAGTAGAGGATATGACACAGCTGCTTTCAGGAAATGCCTGCCGCAAAGGAAGGAATGGGAAGACTCAACCTTGAATTGTTAACTAAGAAGGGAAACCTCTGTAGCAGCTCCTGTTCATACGCTAATGTATCAGGGGGAGAAAAGGTGAGACGGTGAACTGAGAGGGCTGCAAAGAAAACCAGAAAAGGACACAGTATGCAACATTGCCTGCAGAGCTTCATCATTCTGCTTAAATAAATAAATAAATAAATAAATAAATAAATAAATAAAGTGGGAAGACAGCCAAGACCCAGGGTTTGGCTTCGCTAACCCGGTTGGAGGATAGGGTTTTACCCTTAAGCCTTCAGGGTAAACATGAACATCTAGAAAACTGTTTCTGTTCGTGTTTTAAAGAGAGCACTGGAAAGGGGCCTTGAGCGGGAGACAGAGACCTGCAAGGAGACTGCTTCAGTTCTCTGAAGTGGGCACAAGTCTGGCAGACACGTAGAAAGTCCACATGACTCCGAAGAGGGGCCGGGTACAAATCTGTCAGACTCGTAGGTCTACAAGGCTCGGGGACTAACGGCGGAAAAAGTTGGGTCCACGGAAGGTGCTTGAGAAGGACTTTTCCTGGGTGACTCAACGGAGAATGAGGTAAAGTCCCTGCTGTTCAAGTCAAGCTTCATAGGCCAAGTGATATAAGCGTTAAGAAGGGACAGTAACTGAGCATGGCCCAAGAGATGGCAATGCAAGCTCCTACAGTGACTTTGACCAACAAAGGAATGATGCTTAAAGGAGTAATGCTTAAAATCAGCTCTCCGCAAGAACCAAAAATCACAGTGCACTGGAGAAAACCAAAGGTGGAGATCAACTGCTCTTGTAACAGAGGAAGG
>CACVCL010028927.1:0-85978 GCA_902729485.2 Mus minutoides | reverse complement strand
ATTCAACACCATCCTCATCAAAATTCCAGTCCAATTCTTCATAAAAATTGAATAACAACACCAACACCAACAACAAAACCTAACTTCATATTGAAATACAAAAGACTCAGGAACAATCCTGAATAACAACAGTTAAAAAACCCACTAAAATTATCAATGTCCCAAGTTTTGTGTTATACTACAGAGCAATGGTAACAACAACAGCATAGTACTGTCATAAAAATCAGGTAGCTGTAGAAATACGGGTCCTCAATTCTGTTTCATTGGTCAATGATTGGTTCTGTTTTTATGATGATAATGGACTGAACCACTGTACTTGCAAGCTAGCTCCAATTAAATGTTGTCCTTTATAAGAGTTGCCTTGGTCATGGCATCTCTTCACAGCAGTGCAAACCCTAAGTCATCCTGCACAAATCTTAATTTCAAATATATCAAGGATCTTAACATAAGACCTGACTCTCTGATAGAGGAGAAAATAGGGAATACACTTGAACTCATTAGCACAGAAAATGATTTTCTAAATAGGATCTCCAATGTCACAGGCATTTAAATCAATTATTAATAAATGGGACTCTTGTGCAGCAGGTTCTTTCATGATGGAAACATTACATCCTGCAGGGAAGCTCTTTAAGACAGAAGGTAAGTAGCTCAAAACATCTTCAGGAAGTCCCTGAAACTGAACAAATTCACTAGCCACCCCCACCCCCAAGAGTAAACAGTAAAGCTGATGAGAGTCACTCTCAGACAAGCCAAGCTGCAGAGAAGGCTGAGACCAGACCAGCTGCCTGGAAGAGATTTAGACCAACTGAGTCACTTGAAAGATATTCTCTTGAACCCGTTGAACTGCCTACACACTGTGCAGTATGCTCCAGGTTCACAGCCTGTATGAACTGTCACCCATGCTTGAATGGGCTTTGGTGAGGCAGCTGTCTTTGAGTCATTTCTGCTTCTGTAAGGAACCCTTCACCCATATTCTTGTAAAAAACCCCAATAAAACTCATTAGTTACCCACATTGAACTTCGGTAATGTCCATACTTTTGGCCTGTCATGGGCTCCCTATACAGGGTAAATAGATCCATGTATGTTGCATTTCCCCAAGAAAAGTCTCATCATGCAACAAGGACTTCATGGAAATAAAAGCTTTCTGTACTTCTTCAGGTGCACCAAATGTCTCCATCACCCTAAGATGAGAATGTAAAATGTGTAGAGAGAATGTGTGTTGGAACAACAGATTTCCAAACTTTGATCTTCGTTCATGTCCTCAGTACCTCTTTTACATCTTTGCTCCTTATCTGTCACATACATCTGTCTGAGGGTCTATGCTGTGCCAAGCCTCTGATGCCACGAAATTCCCCTCATTTCCATGAATTTGGTTCACACTTAGCTAATTGACTGGCTTCTCAAGTATGCAGGCCCTAACCTTAAATGAGCTCAGTGGTCAGCTTGTTCTTTTGTGCCTCCTACTAGATAATCATGGGAATCATGTGTCCAATTATGCTGCTATGCACACACCTCTAACACACACCCTCTTTTTACAGGACATGACATACACACAGTAAATAGTAAGATTGGATAAATAATGTTTACAGTCACATCAAAGTTTGTACAGCAGAAATTTAAATTCAAGTATTTCTATATTCTTGTTTTATTTCAATACAAGACACGTGTTATCCTCTTAAAGGTAAAAGTACACTGTGAACTCACAGACTTACTTAAGTATATATTTAATATATGGGAGATCTTATTTACTAACAGAACCAATTTTATGGTTATTTCTCATGTCTTGATTGTATCAATGTAATACTACTTAATCACAAATAATTTCTTTTTGGGACATTAGGGATTAAACAAAACATGTTCCTCCACTGAATTATATTTCCAGCCTCCACTTTTAAAAACCTATGTTCCTACTGTATGTCAATAGAGATTTACAGCTGGGTATAAAACTCCCTTTCAAGTATTAGCTGCTGCTTTCATCTTCTTTGGTTAGTGAGGGTTGAGGTGTGAGCACTACTGGAGGTGAACAACCTCCTTGCCTCATTTACCCATTTTTTACCTTATTTCCATGACTCTTGTAATGTGTTTTGGGGGGTCTAGTTGTGGTTACACATCCTCTACTTCCTCCCTCTCAGGGTGTGTAGACACTAGTCTAGAAGGATGAAGCTGAGTTCAAAACAGGTTGGGTCTGCAGGATCCTGGTCTGGCTAGGAGTGAGTGTCAGGGGTTGGGGAGAGAGAAAGCCTTCTCTGAGGATCTTAGTGTTACAGCTCTTTTAGGTAAAGGCCTTTTTTGGATGGTCTTCAATGAAACAGCTCTCTGAGATGATCTTAGCTTGTGTTTATTTCTTTATTTAAGGTGGGGTTGTACACATATACTTTATTTGGGGTTAATCAAGGGTTATATAGTTTTAGGAAAGGGGTAGGAGTATATAGGGTGGACAGGGTCATTGGCTGAAGGCTAAGGTATGAGATGAGATGCCTCATTAGCATGGGGAGGCATTCCAGGAAGCTCAGATGCTTGCTGATCCGGTTCTTATCTTATTGAGGAGAAAGGAAACTGAACCTGTAATTTCACCAGGTCTGCATGACATTCCACAGGTAGAGGGTATGGGGGTTTTGTGTTCCCCAGACAAGGTCAGAGAAGGAGACACCCTACTGGTAAAGGGAGTCCCCATTTTATGCCCATCTCAGAAGACTTTCCAGACAGTGCTAGACTGAAGTGTCTTAATTACCAAAGCCTGACAACTGTAGTAGAAAATATTGATATATCAGAGAACTCTAAGATTCAAGACACTAAAATGGCTGAACTTAAATCTCATTTCTAGGTAGCAGCAAATACCTCTGGTCACCCAATCTGGGAACATAAGATGGCACACATTTAGAGATCTTCAACTTCCATGGAAAGAACCTCTTGGTGTTTTGTCATATGTATTAGAACGTTTGATCAAGCACCTTCCAAAGAGGATGCATCCTGTTCTTCAATGGTATCTTCAGGAGGCAAGAATAGGTTTCCCTTTTCTGTGTGCTGGACAGGAAGTACTATTTGATCCCTGTGAGTTAGCAGAAGGCAACCACACTGCTACAGTAGGTGTAGAAGATGCTTTAACTCCTCAGCCATGGGAAATAAAAGCACAAACATTTCATGTCTTGGCTTATTGAGATCATATCACTTATTTCTGATGTTTACCTGTGAGTCAAGAATAATTTTGCAAAACATTGTTAAATCTGGATTCCCATGACTCTTCCCCGGAGATCCCTTACCTGTCGCTTGAGTGGGTGTGTTACATCTTAGTGAAGGACTGTACAGTTTGGGGGTAATTTGGCTGGATGTTCCCCTGGTTCACATTCTTAGGAGCAGCAATATGTAAAACAACACAAATCTCAAGTGTCCCAATGGCTGCCTCCCTGCCCCGCCCCCATAACTTACTTATCTGCAATTAGAATGACACACAAAAGACAGATCTTTAAAGTGTATTTAAGTGATGTTTATTCTTTAATAGGAATTACAGTTTTGTCTTCTCAGTTATCTTCAGAATAATCCTGTGAGGGTAGGTTGTCTTTCTTTTCTTTTTTCCTCCTCTTCCTCCTCTTCCTTTTCCTTCTTCCTCCTCCTTCCTCCTCCTCCACTCCCTCCTTTTTCCTCTTCGTCCTCCTTTTTCTCCTTCTTCCTCTCTCTCCCCCTCTTCCCCTTCCCCCTCCTTCTCCACTTCTTCTCAGATCAGGAAACTGAAGCCAACATAGTTAATCCAGGAGGCCAGCTCCATAGTTTTAATGACTTTGATTTCCAAAGTCATTGTAACTTCTATACATTTCTTCATCTTAAGATGAAATAACTTTAAGAAAACATTTTTAATGGGCCTGAGATATGGCTTAAGAGGTCAGTGCACTTTCTGTCAGGACTGACAGTCTGAGTTCCACCCCCAGGACCTACACCATGGAAGGATAGAATGAACACTCTTACAAGGCGCCCTATGATCGCTGCATGTATGCCATGGCACGCACCTATGCAAAAATAAATGTAAGAATCAGTAAACTGAAATCATGAAGGTGGTACATGGTAGCACCCCTGCATTTCTAAGCAGTCAAGAGGTTGAAGCAGGAGAATTGCAAGTTTAAGCCAGCCTGGACTACAAAATGAGAACCTACCTCAAAAAACAAAACAAAACAATAACAACAAAAACCCCAAGACATTAGAGAATAATGCATTTTGATAAACATGGAGGGTGGTTTAGAGAAAATGATCAAATATAAACGCATTGCCCTGGGACTTATCTATGGAGCTCAGTCAGAATTAAATAGGGAATTTTCCAAAACCATAGTTAGTCCTGAAGTCCTCTTTATGAATTATGGTTCATCTTCCCCGACTTTTCCTGTTCTTCTGTCTACCTCTCTGGAAGTTGGGCGGCAGGAAGCTTTGGAGTAAGAAATAGAAGAAAACAGGGATCAACCTGTGCTAACAACTTTCTCTAAACTGGTGGAATATAAAATGACGGCCACTTTAGAGAACTTAGTAAAATGCAGAACCTCACTGGGTGACAGTTAATGTTTGCACTGAAGTCAGTTTAGGAAGAAGAGGGAAACTTAGCTTACTTGTGCTCTTGGCAGTTAATTCAAACATTTACCATACTTCTTTCTGACAGCAGAGGGCGCTACGCAGCACAGGATAGAGAAAAAAGAGAACAGGCTTAGATTTGTGCACAGTAGGTCAGACCTTAGCAACTCTAGTTCAAGTTAGTTTATTACTCTTACATAAAGCAATATCACATAGCTCAAGTCTTTTAAAATTCTCAAATAGTGAAGAGCACTTAAAATATGAAGTCAAAAATGCTTAAGGCTTGACATAATTAAATATGCAGCCGTTTGTCTGTTCTTAGTAATACAATTTATCCCCTGTGGTAAAAACCGTTGACAAGGAGGGAGGGAGGAAAGGAGGGAGGGAGGGATAGAGGGAGGGAGGGAGAGAAGGAGGGAGAAAAGGAGGGAGGGAGAGAAGGAGGGGAGGGAGAGAGGAAAGGAGGGAGGGAGAGAGGAAAGGAGGAAGGGAGAGAGGAAAGAAGGGAGGAAAGAAGGAAGGGAGGGAGGGAAGGAGGGAGAAGATAGAAACAGAGAGAGTGAGGAAGAGAGGGAGGAAAAGAAAGAATCAGTCTCTAAGTATTTGTTTTTATGGTCTACTGAGCTGCACAGCCTTGAATCCCTCAGTCTAGTCCCAAAATGTCTCTGTGGATAGGAAGAAGAAAAGTAAGTGCCCTAGTAAAATCTGGGTGATAGGTACCCGGGGTGCTGTGGTAGAAGCCTGTAACCCCAGATGGCTAAGACAGAAGAGTTGCTGTGAGTTTGAAGCTAGCCTGGGATACATAATGAAACCTCATCACAAAAAGAGAATTAAAGAGAGAAAGAAAGGCAAAAAGGGGAGGAAGAGAAGAAGTGAGGGAAGGAAGGAGGGCTGAGAGAAAGGGAAGGGAAGGCAGTTCAGTCATTATTTTAGACAGTTCTAGAACTGTATGTTCCTAGACAGTTCTGTTAAGTTTCTCAGGGCAGAAGAACTCTGAGACCCAATGCTGAGATTCGGTTCAGCCATTTCCAGGTCCGCTCCTGGGCTTACTTTATGTGATTTTGCTCCATTTCCACAGCGTGTAATTTGATGAAGGAGCTCAAAGCTTCACCATCCCTACATCCTCTGATTGAGTGCTGCAGTAGCTGGGCTCCTGCCTCCTTTGCACACAAGCCCAGCTCACCTTCCCTCCACTGATCCAAACAGCTGTCTGTCTGAAGGTTGGCTAGGCTATGCTGCCTAGCCACGCTTTTAAACCTGAGTCTTGCCGGGCGCGGTGGCACACGCCTTTAATCCCAGCACTCGGGAGGCAGAGGCAGGCGGATTTCCGAGTTCGAGGCCAGCCTGGTCTACAAAGTGAGTTCCAGGATAGCCAGAGCTATACAGAGAAACCCTGTCTCGAAAAACCAAAAAAAAAAAAAAAAAAAAAAAAAAAAAAAAAAAAAAAAAAAAAAAAAAAAAAAAAACAAAAAAACAAAACAAAACAAAAAAAAACCTGAGTCTCAGCCAAATACTGAGGCCCAAGGATCAGACGATCCGAGGATGTGGGTACGTAGCAGAGAACTTGCTTTCACTCACAAAGATGCACCGGGCACCTGTTATTCCAGATGATATCCTGGGCTTTCAGCATGCAGAGAACAAAATAGAAGAGGAGAGAATGCAGTCTTCTGAGAGAGCCGACATCCTCTGACAGAGCTACATAAAAAGAGAACAAAGAAAGGAGAGGTGGGGAGCAGGTAGATGGGTTCTAAGGGTGCAGATCTCACCCAGAAGGTGACATGTTGTTAGCAAAGGTGGAAAGGAGTTAGCCTGGATGCTCTTTGCGGCATAAAAAGCTTCGGGGAGGAGCTTGTGCAAGATCTGTGGGTGGAGCTTGTGCTGTGGGAGGAGCTTGTGCAAGGACTGTGGGTGGAGCTTGCTCCGTGGGCGGAGCTTGTGCAAGGACTGACTGTGGGTGGAGCTTGCGCCTTGGGTGTGAGGACCAGGAAGCTGCCTGCATGTCTGAAGCAAGCTGTGAGGACCACAGGTGAATGATCTAAGGACTCAGAAGTTTCTTTTGGTGACCCTGAGTGTGTTAGTGTGTGTGTGTTTGTGCGTGTGTTAAGTGTATGTGTGTTAGTTGTGTTTTAGATGTATGTATGTGTTAGGTATGTGTGTGTGTTTATGTGTTAGTTGTATCTATGTGTGTGTGTGTTATGTGCATGTATGTGTGTGTGTCTATGCATTAGGTGTGTGTGTTTTGGGTGTATATGCACATGTTAGGTGTGTGTGTATGTTAGATGTGTGTTAGGTGTATGTTTGTATGTGTTATGTGCGAGTATGTGTGTCTGTGTATTAGGTATGTGTGTGTGTATGTTTGTGTGTATGTTAGGTTTATGTTAGATGTGTGTGTGTTAGATGTGTGTATGTTTGTATGTGTTATGTGCATGTATATGTGTGTGCCTGGGTATAAGGTGTGTGTGTGTGTGTGTGTGTGTGTGTGTGTGTGTGTGTGTTTTGAACACTGGCTGTGCTACTTACTTTTACATACTGGACCGCATCAACTTGAGGGCTCACAATGCAGGAGAGAGGCTATCATGGCAAAGAAGGCGTGGCTACAGAAAACCACAAGGTCCGTGGCAGCAGGAGCTTGAAGAACATCTCCCCATACTTCAGCTGAGCAGGAAGCAGATTGGAAACAGTACTGGACCTACCTCCATCTCCAGGCCCCACAACCTTAGAAAACAGTGCTAGCAGCCCAGCTGGAAGCCGGTGTTCACAGGGATGAGACTTAACCCATAATGCCAGGGGAAGCTTTCTCTCACTGACCGCTCACCCCTTCTGCCCGCTTACCTTCTCTGCAAATGGAGGGACTGAAATATACCACCTTGCTGTATTAGCTAGGATCAGCCCTAGTTTTCTGTGTTGTGAGCTGGGAACCAGTGTACCATGTCAACTCCCCAGAGTTAGACCTTGGGCTCCAACAGAGCTTTATAAACAGAAAGCTTTAGGTAGTTATCGAGCATTAGTTTTGCTTTGTGATTATTATAAAGCCAGTAAGCACCAACCATTGTTAGCGGGAGTGGCACCAAATATCCCATCACATAAACCCTACAGGGATTTTATTTTTTCAGCAATAAAGAACTGTGTGTGTGTGTGTGTGTGTGTGTGTGTGTGTGTGTGTGTGTGTGGTGGGGGAGAGGTGGTGTGTGCAACAGCTCTCAGGCCCCAGTGCCAGACAATACTGTAGCCATTACACAGGACCCTGTCATTTCCTTAAGAGGAGAGGTTCACATGCTCTGCCTGGCTAAGGAATGCTTTGAGTGTCTTTCTCCTACGTCCTGATCCCAAACTTGTCCCTTTCCAGCCACCATTCCCCCTACATTTCAAGTTGAGGCCAACTTGAGGTTCCCAGGCTGGGAGGGAAACACAAGGGCCTTTTCTAAGTTCTCTGCCAATTTTTATTTCTTCCAATAATACAAACCCTGTTTAAAAAAAAAAATCGGCCAAGTAAATAGAACCAAAAAAGGCAGTCACATCCAAAAGGGAGATTTATGAGTTTGGTGCCTGAAGGGTCCCCCCCCCCTCTGTGCACGTGGCCATCCCTGCTCCCCAGTTGGGCCCTGAGGTCTCCAGGCCCAGCCTTGCCTTTCTGAGCCACTTACAGCTCAGTCCCTCCCACAAGCCACTCCTCCCTTTTCTGACCTCCTTCCTCCAGGCTGGGGTTTACAAGGTGCCACCCTGCCTGGCTTTACTAAATGCAGCCCTTCAAGGTGTCTGCCCACGGGGAAGCTCTATGAACTGACTTGTGGCATTTATTAGCCGGAGAGGGAAGGAGTTTGGCTCATCAGAGAGCAGCTGGAGACAGGGCTTTTCAAAGGCATCCACTGACCTCTGGCTCAGCTGCTGGGTGCCTGCAGTTGCAGACTCAGAGGGCTTTAAGGATCAAGATTTCTCTCTCTTCTCTTCTCTCCTCCTCCTTCTCTTCCTCTCCCTCCTCCTCCTCCTTATTATTCATTCTCTCTTTCTCTCTCTCTCTCTCTCTCTCTCTCTCTGACTCTTCCCCATCCCCTCTTTGCAGGAGTGTCCTGACCTTGCACCTCCCACCCCCCCACCCACCCCCACCTCCCAATCCTTCTCCCTACATTGTGTCTGTCTGGTGAACTCAAGCTGGGAGATTAATTGCTGCTATCACCCCTAATCCATCACACTTCCCAAAGATTGTTTTGACATCTAGTTAATTTTTGGCTGATGATTTATCAAATTCTTATTACCGAGCTCTGAAGGGGCTCATTTATTGTGTTGATTCATGGTAATGATAAAGGGGAAGCCGTTTGAATTTTAACTACATTTCCCTTGTGCTTCTTTACTCAGTGTAAAAAAGAATTAAAGGGGAAAGGGGAGAGGGGAGCAGAGGAGACACAGCCAGGAAAGTCTTAAACAATTGAGAATGTGAATTCCGAGGGTGAGGGAAGCAGGAGAGAGGGAGAAAATCCCCCCCACACACATGCACACACATATGAAGTGTTTTTAGCATCTGGGTCTGAACTGCTTTTGGAGAGCTCAGACCCCTTAGGCTCTTAAACATTTATTGCTCTGTAATATTACCTAAATGTCTACTAGCGTTTTATTCAAATAGAACTTAATGGTAAATGACTTCAGTCATACCCCAGTCAGTAGAAATGTAAAGCGAGTGTCTTCACCGTGCCAGATGGCTGCTCCACCTTTGAAAAGTGCAATTAGACTTTTGTTGGCCACTCTGGTCACTCCCCAGAACTTTTCAGTTTCTCATTTACCACTCAGCTCTCAAAAGTAAGCCAGATGGTGGGAAGGAGCCCAGAGCTAGTGTCCACCCTGCTTTTAGGATATAAGAGAAAAGGCTCTTCCTTCGGGGTTCAATCTGAAAGGCGAAGACATGAAAGTGCTTGCTCATCCAGGGGCCATGGGAGAGACCTGAAGCATCCATCCTCAGGACCCAAGTCCAGACCAAAAGCAATAAACATAAGGAAGAAGTCTGTTCATCCCCCATGGCTCCAACAGCTTCACAAAAGGAGTGCATGTTGGGTCTTTCTGGACGAAGAACGGGCCTTTTATCAGCTGTATCTGGTGCCCAGAGTGGATAATTCCTTCCCCATCCTCTCTCCACACTCTGCCCAACTTGGAGACCAAGTTCCATCTCACTGGCTGTCCCCTCAGCAGCCCTCCCTCAGCAGCCCTCCCCCACAGCCCTCCCCCAGCAACCTTCCCCTAGCCCTCCCCCACATCTCTCTCTCACCAGCCCTCCCTCACCAACCCTCCCTCACCAGCCTTCTTTCTTTTAAGTCTTCAAAGTTCAAGGACTCGCTATGGGGAGTCAGGCTTGCCTATAAAAGTTTTTAGCATCTAAGGATGTCTTGGTGGTATGAGTTGGTCTTTAAAGTGCTTGAGAGGAAGAAAGCATAAAGGTTCCCCATGGCACCCTTATAGGCAGGCTATTTTTCTCTTGTTCTGTTTTCTGAAAATACATAAAAAATTGCCTCTCAGAAATAGTCCAATCACAATAAAATAATCTGAGGCTGGGAATAGTTACACACACACAGACACAGACACACACACAGACACAGACACAGACACACACAGACACAGACACACAGACACACACACACACACACACACACACACACACATGTCAGAGCTAATATTGAGGTTATTTCAGTTTTAAAACAGTCATTGATTTTTTTTTTCATTAATAAATGCTGTTCTTTGATGATTTCATACATGGCTACTATGCATTCTGGTTATCTCCCCTCATTTTTTTTGCATCAATTTCATGTACATTTTGCCAACTATGGCATCTCCCAAACCCCCAGTGTTTCATAGTATCTACACTGACTCCCACAGTGGAGCATCTCAGATCCAAAAATCTGATTCTGAATGCTCCAGAATTTGAGCAGATTGCCAGGACACCATGATGGAAAACTCCCTACGACGACACTATATTTAATAAGACGACCTGTGTATATAAGGTGTGCATCAAACGTATATGAACTTTGTCCCTAAGTCCTACCTTCCAGTCCTACCTTTACAGTGTGTGCAGAAATTCTGAAAATCTAAAGCATGCTGGGCCCTCCAGGCCTCACATCCAATCCACCCACAGAGCATTTGGGGAAAGTTATACCCTACATCGGACTTCTTTGCCAACCCACTTTTTTATGCTCCTAGAATATCCTTCCCCAGATTCTTGCAACCAGTCATCTCCCAGGTTAGCCCATCAGCCTCTAGGACGAGACGCCATCTCTTTGTGTTCTAGCCTTCTCACCTTGCTCCTCACCTGGCCATCCAGGCTTTGTTGCTCTTTCTTCAACAAGCGGACACCTCCTCTTCCCAGGGCCTTCTCACTGGCTGTGGCTCCTGCTACCTGAGATGTTTTCAACCCAGGTGATTACAATTGGTCCTTCAGAGCCTCTTAGCTGTTCTCAAATTCCACATTGTACAATGTCTTCCATCTCTCATTAGGACACATTCTTCACAATGAAGCCAGGACACAGTCAAGGACTGACGGATGGGGGAGGAAAGAAAAACATTGAAAGGTGGGACTTTGGGTTGCAGAAGAGAGCAGTTGTGAAGAGGACTGGCATAGCTTCCTTAACTTGGGCTTAAGATCTTCACCCGAGTTGCCTGTAAGTCAGTCTTCCACTAGCAGCCTTTGGATGAAGGCGAAGAACTCTCAGCTCAGCTCTGCCTGCACTATGCCTGCCTGGTTACTGCCATGCTCCCACCTTGATGATAATGGACTGAACCTCTGAACCTGTAAGCCAGCCCCAATTAAATGTTGTGTTTTTTTATAAGACTTGCCTTGGTCATGGTGTCTGTTCACAGCAGTAAAACCCTAACTAAGAGAGTCCCTATAGCATCTGTGATATCTGCTTCCAACACACTTAAGATTAATGTTCTCCAGAGAAACCCCACTCCTCTTTCTTATTTCCTTACCTCTCTCACTCCTCAGCGTACTTTGGTCAAGCCTCCAGCTGCCTTCTAATTCCACCACCTCGCTGTTCCCCAAGTCCCAACTGGCTCCTTAGTGCCCAACTTCTGAAGTTCTGTTTTCCTGTCTCCTTGCAGCATTTATCATGATAGTTGACTTCCTGTCTCCAAAAACACATCTTCTGCCAACCTGGCTCTCCTCCAGCAGCCAACAGCTGTATCCTTCAGTGCTTGTCATTGCTACCACATCACTTTAACATGAGGATATCTTCTCTTCCCTTGGACTCCATGACTGTTCTTCTTAGACATCTTTATGGTTTCCTCTCCTTCCGCCCATACTATAATACCTCATAAATGCATTTTTCTAAATATCTTGTGCTCAGTCCCAAATGTGAGATTTACAAAAATCTCACATTGGAATGTAGATAACTTTGGTAGATGTCTATATTTGGTGCCTTTCAGACTATGTCATAATTAAAGTTAAAACATATTTCTATCAAGTGAATCTATATTAATTAAATCTACCTTTCACATTTCCCTAGAAGAATGACCTTTTCTTCATTTAGCTCCTGCTCATTTAAGGAAAAAAAAGTAAACTGAATTTTATTATTATTTTTTTACTTAATTAAAATGTAATTAAAACATCCTCCCATTACCTTTTAATTTCATGGCCTCTTCTTTAACTGCCATCGTTACATATGTACATGTGTGCAAAGAAACATATAAATGCAACCTACTGAGTCTGGTTAGTGTTGCTACTATGTATAGCCTTTTAGCTACTATGTATAGCCTTTTATAGCTGACTACTTGAGGCTAGTTAACCATTTAGGATGCTTATCTCCAAAAGAAACCATTTCTCATAGGGGTCTCACAGCTGTAGTAACTCTCATATTTAGAAGTTACAATGTTGCAGCAGGCTCTCCAGTTCTTTAGCTCCCACAGTCGCTCTTCCACCTCTTCCTCAACGTTCCCTGAGCCTTAGATACAAGGATGTGTGGTAGGTTTATCCACTGGGGCTGGGTACTTCATCTTCAGTGGTTCTGTGTGTTTTGACTAGTTGGGGCCTTTGAAGAACATGTATCAGTCTTCTTTCTGAATCTGGTTTACTTCACTCAAAATCATCTTTTGCAGGTTCACCCGTTTACCTGAACGTTTCATTGTTTCTTTTTTTCTTTACAGCTGAATAGTATTCCATTGTGTATACGTACCAAATATTCATTATTCTCTCATCTGCTGAAGACCTCTTAGGTTGCTTCCATTTCTTACCTATTATGAATAGAGCAGCAATGGACAGAGTGTGGCTGAGCATGTGTCTGTGGAGTAGGATGTCAAGTCTTTTGGGCATAGGGCAAAGAGTGGCAGAGCTGGGTCACATGGTAAATTTATATTCAGTTTTTTTCCAGAGTTCTCTGCACTCATTTTCCAGAATGGATGCACTGGCTAGCAGTGTTACCAATGGCAGGGTCTGCCACACCTCTGGGACAGCATTTGTTATCGGCTGCTCTGTTGATTGCAGCCACTCTGACTAGGATAAGATGAAATCCAGGGATGTTTTAGTTTGCTTTTCCCTAACTACTAGGGATGATGAACATCTTTTTGAGATATTTCTTAGCCATTCGTATTTCTTCTACTGAGAACTCTGTTCAGATCCATAGCCCATTTTTAATTGCGTTGTTTGTTTTCTTGACTCTTGGCTTTTCCTTACATATTCTGGATACTAACCCTCTGTCAGATGTATAGCTGGCTAAGATTCCTGACCCCTCCTTACCTGATGGTTTCTTGTGCTGAGTGCAGAAGCCTTTAAGTTTTATAGAGTCATACTTGTTAAGCCCAATTCCTGGGAAAATGGGGTTCTATTCAGAAAATCTTGTTAATACTTGTGTATTTATTCCATAACTAGCTACCTTATTAAATACTTTAATAATAAGCAAATTCTAAATACTTTTTGTGTATTTTCCAGGTGGTCAGAAATGTAATATCAAAATTATAGTAATTATTTTTGTTTTCCTTTCCAATATTTAAGATTTTCACATTACAATACTTAAAGATTCTTGAGCTATTATATGTCTGAGAATTTCAAAATTTGATAAATTATAATGGTGGTAACTATTATGTATATTTTGTTCTGAACTTTAATGATACTGTCTCTTTTGCTGCATTCTTTAAGTAGTGATAGCTTTTTACTTATGCATATTATTTATTGTATTATGTTTCAGGTTTAGTAATAATCATGTTCTTAATTAATCAGTATAAAAACAAAATCTTACAAATTCCCTTGGAGTACCTATCAAGATAATGTTGAATTTTATTGGGGCATTTGTAATGTGGGTTTTGTTTTGTTGATTGATGTTAAACCATTTTTTTGTATTCTGGAATAATCCTTTCTTAGTCTTATGTAATAATCCATAAATATTCTGAAGGGACTAACTTTAGAATAGCTTATTAAGGACTTTTCCTCTTATATCCAAAAAGGAGAATGGCCTACACTATCTATATGTAAAGTACTAATCAGGCTATTTTGGATTGAGGTTTTTGAAGATGATCGTAGTAATATTTCATATCTTTTTAAAAAAGATTTATTTATTTATTTATTTATATATTGTATGTGAGTACACTATCACTGTCTTTAGACACACCAGAAGATGGCATCAGATCCTATTACAGATGACTGAACCACCATGTGGTTGCTGGGAGTTGAACTCAGGACCTCTGGAAGAGCAGCTAGTGTTCTTAACCTCTGAGCCATCTCTCCAGCCCAATATTTCACATCTTTAAAGATGGTTTAAATAATAAGACTGTTTCCTTGAAACTTTTATGGAAGCTATTTTTGGAAAATAATTCTCTATTAATTTTCACAAACATCCATTGTTTATTGGTGTCTCTATAAGCAGAAGATAATTATGCAGTTTAGTTACTTTTTAATTTTATGTGTTTCTTTCTTCTGTAATATGACTATTTATGCATATACTTTAGAGTATTAAAATATTAAAATTAAAAAAAAATTACATCATGATCAGGCACTGGGTTCTTTAAAATTTAGAGTCTTTGGGATTTATTGAAGATTGCTTTATACCCAAGAGCAGGATTAACTTTCACAAATATAGCATAAATGTTTCAAAAAAGATGAATTTCTATTTATGGAGAACATGATTCTGTATATATTAAGAGATAATATATGTTTTATTAGATCTGATGTCATTATTTACCCAAACTTTATTGCACTTCCACGCTGGACTGTAGATAATATCCTTCCTAGTCTCTGGCATTACCATACCCTTAACATTAAAAAAAAAATTATTTGGCAATTTTCATAGTATGCATGGAGACAGAAATTAGACATCCATAATCATAACTCAGTTTTTTCCTTATTTATTTATTTATTTATTTATTTATTTATTTATTTATTATTAGATATTTTCTTTAATTACATTTCAAATGTTATCCCGAAAGTTCCCTGTACCTCCCTGCGCCCTTCTCCCCTACCCACCCTCTCCCACTTCTTGGCCCTGGCATTCCCCGTTACTGGGGCATATAAAGTTTGCAAGACCAAGGGGCCTCTCTTCCCAATGATGGCCGACTTGGCCATCTTCTGCTACATATGCATCTAGAGACATGAGCTCTGGGGGTACTGGTTAGTTCATATTGTTGTTCTACCTATAGGGTTTTAGACCCCTTCAGCTCCTTGATTACATTCTCTAGCTCCTACATTGGGGGCCCTGTGTTACATCATATAGATGACTATGAGCATCCACTTCTGTATTTGCCAGGCACTGGTTTAGCCTCAAAAGAGACAACTATATCAGGGTCCTTTCAGCAAAATCTTGCTGGCATATGCAATAGTGTCTGTGTTTGATGCTGATTATGGGATGGATCCCCGGGTGGGGTAGTCTCTGGATGGTCCATCCTTTCATATTAGCTCCAAAGTTTGTCTCTGTAACTCCTTTCATGGGTGTTTTGTTCTCTATTCTAAGGAGGAATGAAGTATCCACACTTTGGTCTTCGTTCTTCTTGATTTTCTTGTGTTTTGCAAATTGTATCTTGGGTATTCTAAATTTCTGGGCTAACATCCACTTATCAGTGAGTGCATATCAAGTGACTTCTTTTGTGATTGGGTTACCTCACTAAGGATGATATCCTCCAGATATATCCATTTGTCCAAGAATTTCATAAATTCATTGTTTTTAATAGCTGAGTAGTACTCCATTGTGTAAATGTACCACATTTTCTGTATCCATTCCTCAGTTGAGGGACATATGGGTTCTTTCCAGCTTCTGGCTATTATAAATAATGCTGCTATGAACATAGTGGAGCATGTGTTCTTATTACCAGTTGGAATATCTTCTGGGTGTATGCCCAAAAGAGGTATTGCTGGATCCTCCGGTAGTACTATGTCCAATTTTCTGAGGAACCACCAGACTGATTTCCAGAGTGGTTGTACCAGCTTGCAATCCCACCAACAATGAGTGTTCCTCTTTCTTCACATCCTTGCCAGCATCTGCTGTCATCTGAATTTTTGATCTTAGCCATTCTGACTGGAGTGAGGTGGAATCTCAAGGTTGTTTTGATTTGCATTTCCCTAATGATTAAGGAAGTTGAACAGTTTTTCAGGTGCTTCTCTGCAATTCAGTATTCCTCACTTGAGAATTCTTTGTTTAGCTCTGTATCCCATTTTTAATGGGCTTATTTGAATTTCTGGAGTCCAGCTTCTTGAGCTCTTTGTATATATTGGATATTAGTCCCCTATCAGATTTAGGATTGGTAAAAATCCTTCCCCAATCTGTTGGTGGTCTTTTTGTCTTATTGACAGCTGAATAGCTTTGCAATTTCATGAGGTCCCATTTGTCAATTTTTGATCATACAGCACAAGTCATTGCTGTTCTGTTTAGGAATTTTTCCCCAGTGCCCTTATCTTCGAGGCTTTTCCCCACTTTCTCCTCTATAAATTTCAGTGCCTCTGATAACTCAGTTATTTTATGTAAAGGTCCCCACAAGATTCTTTCTAAAATGTAAACATTGCCATAATAAAATCTTTTTCCCCCACAAGCATTTAAACCCCCCCATTTCCAAGCTCCATCCCTTTTCCCTTCCTCTCCTATTCTTCTATGACCTTGAGGCTGCTGCTTGCCCTGCCCCGTGCCTCTTCTCACCAATCAGGATGCCCAGCCATTTATCAGTCTGAACCACACCCTTGTGGCTCACTTTTCTCTCTAACTTTTGTTTCAGAGCCTAGTCCTTTTGTTCAGAGATAAGAGACTGCTTCCCACCCCTGCCAAACCTATCCTTAAAAGTCAATGTCACTTCCCACATTAAGTAATAATGTCCTGCAGCCCTTCTGGATCCCCTGTAGATCTTGTTGCTACATTCAGTGTTTATATCATTGTGCTGATGATGTCACTACCACTCCTCATTGGGCTATAAGCTCCAATGCCCAGAGGCAGGCCCTATCAACCAGGAACCCAGCATGTCATGGAACCAGGGCTAAAATCCGGTTGCTAGGCTCATTCTACTCCAATTCTTGTGAGTCTGGCCTAGACTGAACTTCCAGGAAGAACATATTGTGAAAATTGTACCTGACATCTTTCAGTGTTCATTATATTCCAAGCACCAAAGGGAAACAGTAGCAGTCATGAGCATGCAACTAGTGATGTTTCTCAAGAGATCATGTGCTCTCTCTCTGTCTGTCTCTGTCTCGGCGCCCCCCACTCCCGTGTGTGTGTGTGTGTGTGTGTGTGTGTGTGTGTGTGTGTGTGTGTGCTGGGGCATGGGGAAGGCTCTTTTTTGTTTACTGTTTATACTCTGTGACTGCCATGTTGAAATTGTAAAATCTTATGGGATAAAGAAATACATTCCGAGCCAGGCAGTGGTAGCGTACTCCTTTAATCCTTGAGTTTGAGGCCAGCCTGGTCTACAGAGTGAGTTCCAGGACAGCTAGGGCTACACAGAGAAACCCTGCCTTGAAAAAACAAAACAAAACAACAACAACAAACAAAAAACAAAAGAAAAAAAAGAGAAAGAAAGAAATACATTCTGGCTATTGTCTTCTTCCTCCCTCTCTCCCCATCCCCCCCCCATCCATGTGCTCATGGCCAGCTTCCACTCCTCTGTTTCTCTCTCTCTCTCTCTCTCTCTCTCTCTCTCTCTCTCTCTCTTTCTCCCCTTCTCTGCCTCTACTACCCTCTTAACTTCCCTCCCCATGCCCTGAATAAACTCTATTATAAATAAATAAATAAATAAACAAATAAATAAATAAATAAATAAATAAATTTTGGAAGTTGTCTGGAGCCTCAGCTCATTCTGGGTCCCCCTCTGTACTCCCCACACACATACACACATACACATCACTATCCCACACCCCACTGTGGATGCCTGCTCTTCCACCCCTGACCATCAAATTCAGCAAATAAAATGAATCAGGAAAAAGAGGAGAGAGATGGAAGGAGGGAGAAAGAAGGAAGAAGGGAGGGATGGAGGGACAGAGGAAGGGAAGGAGAGGGGCTTTCCTCCCTAGGTTCATCTTTAGATGGTGCTGTTTGAGGAAGATGAAGAGGTGCAGTCTTGTTGGATAATGTCACCTGTCGCCTGAGACTTTAACGATTTGCAGCATTTCCAGTTCTCTCCCTACCTTGTGTTTGCAGTTTAAGGTGTCAGCTCTCAGTTTCCTGTTCCTACCTCCATGTTGGTGGCCACCTGCTCCCTGCCACCACACTGTTCCTGCCAGTCCTGCCACGGACTCTAACTCTAAGGAACACTGTGCCACACAAACTCTTTCTTCTCCAAGTTGCCTCGGTCATCAAGTTTTATTACAGCGACAGGAAAGTGACTACTGATACTATGTTGTTACTGTGCTTCCTTCAGAGACAAGGAAAACAGCTACAGCTATGGCAATTGTGAAGGTGAGAGGACCTTCCCCCAGGATAGACCAGGATAGACCAGGATACAAGCACTCTTTTCTCTCTGGCTTCACAGAATGCTGGATTTCAGCCCATTCTGGCCACTTTGTCTGCATACCTTCTTGTGAGGCATGAAGAGTCATCTGCAGTGACTCTGGAGGAAATGGAGGGTGTTCACTACCCAAGATAACAGGGCCTCAGGACAGCACATTAATATCCAAACACAATTGCTCTTGTTTGGGCATCTGTGATTTAATTCATGATTCTAGAGTTCCGAAAGCTACTTAATGAATATATAACTGATGTATCTCTTGAAATATAAATTTCTAGGTTTCTCCTAATATCCTAGACATCAGGACTTCTAGGGAAGATGTCTGGAAAGAATCCTATATTTTTCTACAGGTGCCAAGGGTGATTTTTTTTTTTTTGGCCATCTTGTAATTTCTGGAAATGCTGCTCTGCTCTGTGGACTCTATAGCCTTTGAGTCTTTAATTTGCAAAAGACACAAGAAGAAAGTAAACAGCAGATTCAGATAGGTAAAAATAAAAAAAGGAAAGATCTTAGCTAGTGTCAACATCACCACAGTCTAAGGAAGAACAGCTCTGATTCTGCAACTTCCTTGCAAAGCGCCTAGATTTACAGTCACACACCACTTAACTCTCTGACGCATCCTCAGAAAGACGTCTTTAAGTGAAAGATGTCTTTAGATGATTCATCTTTGAGTGAGTGAGCCCCAGAGTGTGAATATCGCTAAGACAACCACAGCGCCAGTAGTCAATACACTCTTACAGGATTGCTATTACATTTGTAGTTCATCATTGGTGCAAATGTTGCTGGGTAGCTAGCACACAGCTGTACATTATTTTTGACAAAGTACCATCTTTTTTGCTGTAACAAAATTTCCCTCTAAATGGAAGAGTAATAGGAAAAGATGAGAGAATGTCCCTTTGTGCCCATAATGAAGTCTTTGGATGAACTGATTTTATTTCTACAAAGTGCTAGAAAATTGAGCAACATGTAAGAGACAGTCACCTTCAGATGCTGTCCAGCAGGTGGTAATGTCTCTTCACGGAGGAAGAAGCAGAACCCTGTGATGTGCCTTCTCATCCCGTGTTCTTCTCAGAGGCATTAACCTTCAAAAGTAGCCAGAGAAGAAAGCTAAGCAACCCCCACAAAACGCCAAGCTAAGGAAAATGAGCTCAGAGCCTACAAGGCCTCATTCATCAGGAGGAGTATCAAGGAACCACACAGAGAATGGACTCCAGAAGTCAACGTAACAAGGAAAGCAGAGCCTTTGGCTAACATCAACCTGCACATATATCAAGCTGCACATATGTAGGGTGAATATACATGGCCGGTACGGGATACAGATCTGGGGTGGAAAATCTAAACAGCGATTGAAGTTCACAAATGAAAGGAAGGTGTTTGAGTCACAGTCAGGGAGGATAAATAATTGATCAGAATAAAAGAGAATTATTTGAATACTGAAAAGACATCAGAAGGGCAAGACCTAAAGTCTGGTTTACATTGGCCTTCATATAAGAGTGACTTAAGAACTTTATTAAAAACAACAACAAAATGCAACAAAGTAAAATAACAACAACACCTTGCAAATAAGTATTCTAAGAATCAGAATGATTCATAAGAAAACATTACATGTTCGAACAAAACTTAAAAGATGAAAATGAAATTCAGACACCCCCCCAAGTGCAACAAGCGGAATGCGTAACACTTGATAAAAATGACCGGCCTTGCTAAGATAGGAATGAGATCTGTAATAGTGCAAAAACCAGCAATACATGTTTAAAAAGAATCCTCAGACAACGTTGCTAAAATCAGTCCCACTTTGAAAGAAAAGACATGAGCATAACGAGGAGTTAAAAAGCTAATTTCAAAAATATAGCATTTGAAAGAAAATAATAATAATAATAATAATGATAATAACAGGGCCAAGGCTCTTGCCCAGAGTTGTGAGTTCCCCAGATTTAATCCTCAGAAAAGTAAAGAAAGAAATTCAGTAGAATTAACATAAGATTAATAATAATAAAAGATGATAAATTTGAAGATATAACAAAAATTACAAAAACCTAAGCATTTGTAGAAACTATATTTTTGTTTTATTTTCTTTATTTCCTGTTTTAAAAATACATTTTAAAAATTCTTTGAAATGCTCATATGACATATTTTGGACATCTTTACTTCCCTCATAACTCCCTCAGATCCATCCCTCACTTTCCCACCCCTTCCAATTTACATCCTCTTTTAAATTTTTTAAACCCATTGAGTCCAGTGTGTGCTCTGCACACCCTCCTGTTTGTTACTGTGATCAGCTCTTCTCTCTGTTCTGTCTTGAACTCCAATCCATGAAACGGTCCTGCTCACAGTTAGAATGGGCATTCCCAGCTCAGTTAATCTACCACAGACTATCCTCCACAGACATGCACAAGGATATGTTCCTACACTGATTCTCAGTCCCATCAGGTAGACGATCAATATTAACCATCACGATTCCATCCTTTGTCAATACGTCATCCAAACGTAGCACTTTAAGACATAACTGTCTATCTTTTGTCCCCATAGGCTCATAGCCATCTCATGCTACGGAACTCATTCAGTCTTGATTTTAAGAACTATCAGTGTTTAACCATTTGAACACTATTTACAAGTCAAAGGTTTCTTCTGTGAATCAAACCTGTGTTTTAACTGTGAATCCCTGTAAAATTAAAAAAATTACATTCTTATGATATATAATGACACAGAATAAATGACATAAACCCAGCAGGGAGAACTCCTCACTCTTCAGCTTCATGTTGGACAGCAGGCTCATGCTGGACTCATTTGGTTCCACTGGGCTACTGAAGACAGAAATGTATACAGAAGTACACAGGTAGCCATTCTGTTGGAATGGCCTTCCTCAGTGGATGTCCCATGATTCTGGCATCTCCAACATCCTGCGGTCTCCACCAGAACTTAGGTTTCACACAGTTTCATATAGTGGCACCTCCTGGCTGCCAGGAAGGGACTTCAACCTTGCCACACGCTGTCTGGCTTCAGCATCTCTCAGGAACCATGGTGCAAGACTCCATGCTATTCCGATCCTGAGTCTTTCACGACAACTAAACTAGTACCACATAGACAATGGGGCCAACTTCTGCTGCCAGCTGCTGGAAACTGACCTCCTTGGACCAAGACCATGTCAGCTCTGTGCACCTCCCTAAGACGCATGCTCTCAAGGAGCAGGGAACCCCTTCCGTGGCACTCCCAGTTCTGGCCCTTTCCTTGGGTGTGAATTTGCACATTTTCAAGATGGAACCTTGCATGAGTCAGGTCCTGCCCTTTAGGATACATTTCCCAAGTCTTAGTTTCCTGTTGCTACCAAGTTTCCCTTTAATGAGGTTAATCTCCTCAACAATGACAGTGGCTTTCAACACCTCTTGTCTTCAAAGTTAAACTGGCTCACATTCCTTTGCTTCCCAAACTATATATTCTTAATATCGCTCTGATTCATTTTAATAATTTATCTGTTTTATATCTGTAATTAAAATATAATTACACCACTCTTCTCTTTCCTTACCTCCCTCCAATGTCCCTTTCCTCTGACTCCTTCCATTCTTGCCCCCATGTTCAAAATGATAGTCTCCTGTTTTGACTCTCTCTCTCTCTCTCTCTCTCTCTCTCTCTCTCTCTCTCTATATATATATATATATATATATATATATATATATATATACACACACACACACACATATATATAATATATAAATAGATTATATTTATATGTATACAATATTATATGTATGGATAAATATATAAATATGACCTGCTGAGTCCATTTTTACTGTTTATGAGTATACAGCTTCAGAACTGACCACTTTACATTGGTAACCAATCAGGAGGGATCATCCCTGGAAAAGGCTAATTCTCCCTCTCTATAATCATGAGTTACCTTTAGTTCTTCATCTAGTAGAAGAACCCCCATGAGCTTTTTTCCTTTTCATGTTAACACATCTATTGCTATTGTCCTTCTTTGAGTCTTGCTAATGCAGCCACTTTTTAAAAAATCTTTTTTAATTAGATATTTTCTTTATTTTCATTTCAAATGCTATCCCAAAAGTACCCTATACCCCTGCCCTGCCGTCTGCCCTACTCCCCTACCTACCTACTCCCACTACTTGGCCCTGGAGTTCCCCTGTACTGGGGCAGATAAAGTTTGCAAGACCAAGGGGCCTCTCTTCCCAATGATGGCTGACTAGGCCATCTTCGGCTACATATGCAGCTAGAGACAGGAGCTCTGGGGGTACTGATTAGTTCATATTGTTGTTCCACCTATAGGGTTGCAGATCCCTTCAGCTCCTTGGGTACTTTCTCTAGCTCCTCCACTGGGGGCCCTGTGTTCCATCCTATAGATGACTGTGAGCATCTACTTCTGTATTTGCCAGGCACTGGCATAGCCTCTCTCAAGAGGCACTCACACTGCAGACTCCCTGGTATCTGGCTCTTAACATCTTTCTGTCCTGGCTTCCACAATGTTCCAGGAGCTGAAGATGCAGGAGCTGTGATGTAAATGTATCCACTGGGGCTGAGCTCCCATAATCCATTGCTCTTTGCATTGTTCCCAGTTGTGGTAACAGTCTCTATTTGCTATGGGACAGCTTCTTTGGTGGGGGTGATAGCTATACTTATTTGTGGGTACAAGATAAGATTTACTATGTAGTAAGGAATATCTTGGTCTAGCCAAGTGTCAATAGTAGAATCTCTTCTATGATCCATCCATGATTCCATCTTTCATGGTCCCTTTAGACATTCCTCATTTTTGTAGTTACTCCAAAACACACACACACACACACACACACACACACACACACATGTTCACACCTGAAAATTTGGAACTAGGAAGTATAGATGAGAGAGAACGTGTGGCATCTGTCTTTCAGAGTTACAGTTACCTCACTAAATACATTTCCCCCTAGACCTACCGTTTACCTGCAAACTTCATGATTTTATTTTTCTTTGTAGCTGAATAGTATTCCACTGTGTCTGTGTACCACATTTTCATTATCCAGGCAGCTACTGAAGGGATATTAGCTTGTTCCCACTTCCTAGCTACTGAGAAGAGGCCAGCAATGAACATGTCTGAGCAAGTGTCTGTGGAAGAGGATGTCAAGCCCTTTGGGCACATGCCAAGGAGTGACACAGTTGGGTCTTTTGGTAGATTCAGTTTCTTTGTTTGTTTTGAGAATTCTCCACACTAATTTCCAGAGTTGGCAGTCTTACCAATAATGATTGCAGCTCACTTTCCCCCACAACCTTGCTGGCATTTGTTATCAGTTGTTTTGTTGACTTTAGTCATATTGACTGGGTGAAGTCTCTGAGTTGTTTAAATTTGCATTTCCCTAACTGCCAAGGATGAGGAACATTTTTGTGGTATCTACAAGCCATTTTTATTTCTTCTGTTGTGAATTCTCTGTTCTTTAAAGATCTCTAACCCATTTTTAAAAATTGTGTTATTTTCCTTGGAAATTTGACTTTTTTGAGTTCTTTGTACACTTTGGATAGTAATCTCCTACCAAATATGTACAGTCTGTGGATTTCTTCTTCACTCAATGTATTGTTTCCTTGGCTCTGCAGAAGCCTTTTTGCTTTATGAGGTCCTACTTGTCAATTGCTTTTTACTTTAATTCTTGGGCAAATGGACTCCTATTCAGACAGCCCTTTCCTATACCTGTGGCTTGTAGGTTATTGGCTATGTTTTTATCTAGAATATTTTAGCATTTCAGAATTCAAACGGAGGTTTCCAATTTATTTGAAGCTAATTTTTTTGTGTGGGGTGAAAAAAAAAACACGTGTTTAATTTCACTCCTGTACACGCGTTTTCCAGTATGGTTTGTTGAAGGGTTTGGCTTTCCTCCACAGTATGATTTTGGCCTCTTTGTCAAATAATGGAAGACTGTAATTTTGTAAACTCATATTTGGGTCTTGCATTATATTTTTCCTATAGTCTCTTGGCTATAATAATCACTCTCTTCAGTTTTGAGTATTGTTTCCAATACTTCATGCAGAGTTTTTGTTGTTGGATATGAACCCTTTGAGGCTGTCTATATCACAGAAGGTTTTTCTTTCTCCTACTGTGACAGATTGTTTTCCTGGGTACTGTAGTTTCAGCTGGCGGTCTTGGTCCTTCAGAACTTGGAATGCACTGCTCCAGGCTCTTCCCCTTTTCAGTGTTGCCTCTGGGGAATCCAGATAGGTTCTCTTCTTTACTGTGACTTTCTTCCTTGCAGTTTTCAATGATTTTTCTTGTTCTGTCAGGTCAGTGTTTAAGCCGTATTATGCCTTGGGAAAGTTCTTTGCTGGACTTGTCTGTTGGGTGCTCTGCGTGGTGTTTGCATCTGTATGTGTATGCCTTCCCTTAGTATGGGGGACTTTTCTTCATGGGTCTTGTCTCAGATCTGGCCTATGGCATTGACCAGGGGTCCTTCTCCCTCGTCTATGCATATAATTAGAGGACTGAGTCTTTTGATGATATCCCATATTTCTTGTATGTTCCTTTCCTGTGTGTACTGGCTAGTTTTGTGTCAACTTGACACAGCTGGAGTTATCAAAGAGAAAGGAGCTTCAGTTGAGGAAATGCCTCCATGAGATCCAACTGTAAGGCATTTTCTCAATTAGTGATCAAGGGGAAAAGGCCCCTTGTGGGTGGAAACATCTCTGGGCTGGCAGTCTTGGGTTCTATAAGAGAGCAGGCTGAGCAAGCCAGGGGAGGCAAGCCAGTAAAGAACATCCCTCCATGGCCTCTGCATCAGCTCCTGCTTCCTGACCTGCCTGAGTTCCAGTCCTGACTCCCTTGGTGATGAACAGCAGTATGGAAGTGTAAGCTGAATAAATCCTTTCCTTCCCAACTTGCTTCTTGATCATGATGTTTGTACAGGAATAGAAACCCTAACTAAGATACTGTGCTTTAAAAAAATTGTATTCTTCGTGTATTATATCTAGATTTTTGCTTTATCTTCCAGTCCTGATAGTTTTCCGCTTAATTTGTTTTATTTGTATGGCTTTCCCTGAGTTTCCTGATAGAGATCTATTGAGTTGTTCAATTCCATCTTCCTTCCCATTTACATTCTCTCCAATGTTTCTTCCTCTTTATTGAGTTCAGTTTGAAGCCTGACTTAACCTTTGTGTGTTTGCATGTCATTCGACAGCACTTGGGTATTTACTGTTATCCTTTGGATTCATTAAACTGTTTTTCTTCATGTTTTCTTTAAATTCCTTGAATAATTTGACCAAAATCTATGATTTTTTTTTCTTTTAAACTCTGTGTCCTGCAATTCGTTTAGGTCGTTCTCCTTAAAGAACACTTTTTATCTGGGTCGTGGATTGGAGAGGAGACATGCTGTTTCAGCCATTCATGTCCATTTTCTTTTTGAAACTTCCCTTGGGGATGGAGAGTTCTATCTCAGTGCTTTGCTATGAGGCTCTGCCCTGCCTTAGGTTGGGGTCCACACAGAAGCTGCATGATTGGCCTTAGACTAGGTAAAGTTGGCACAGGAGATGCTTCACTGTACCAGGCAGAGGCAGCTCCCAATCGGAGCTCCACCTGTGACTGCAGAGATGGCAGGAGGAGGACAGGTCCGAGAGGGGAGGAGCATCTCACCCAGGAAACCTGGCTCACAAGCAAGCTCCAACACCACAGATCTGGAGCAAGTATGTGGGTGTGGAGATACAGTAGGTGGCATAAAGGATGGGAAAAGGAAGAGGAGACGTCCCCCGACCCCCGCCGGCAAAGGCAACCTGGAAACAAACATGGTTGCTGGGCTACTGGCCTGAAGCTAGGCTTATGGGTATGCAGATGTTGACAGTTCTCCCTCTACCCCTAGAGGCCGTTTTTATTTTTAAAAACCATCAGCTATTTTAAAGGGTTTTTTTTCCTTTTTGTATAGTTATTCTTTAAAATTAAAATATAATTATCCACTTTTCCCCTTTCCTTTCTCCAACTCCTCCCATGGCCCCTCCCCTTCCTTACTTCCGCTCAAATTCATGGTTTTCTTTTGTTATTCATAAATATGTAAAGCCAGCCTTCTGAGTCCAGGTGATATTGCTTGTGTGTGCTTAACTTCAGGAGTAACAATTGCTGCTGGATAACCAGCTAAGGGGCTCATTGCTGGGGAAAACTAACTCTCCTAGTCTAAGAAGTCCTTGGTTCCTCCTATTTGTCTAGGGATGGGCCCGGGAGATTTCCCCCTTCTACCTTAGCATGTCTATGGGTGTACGTCTTGTTTAGCCATCTTTACTACTGAGGTATCAGGAGTATAATCTCACAGCTTACTTCCTGGTCTCTTGCTGCAGAAAATATTAAAAAGTGAACCCATCAACTTTCAGCGGGAACAGGCCATGCTCCCACACTCCTGACGCTGCCACTCTAGAGTTTGCCCCTGATCAGGTGATTTCACTCGCTCGGTCTCTTAGCCCACCAGCTCGCCAGTCATGCGAGGCCACATGGCTCCCACCAGGCCATCTCTCAGATGGGGTCCCCGAGTTCTTCTCGCTTTCACACAACACCCCATGCACCCCTGGTCAGCCATCTCAACACCTAATTACCCAGTAGAATCAAGATTCTTAATGCTCAATTAGCCAATCAGATTTATGTATCAATAATAACACAATTTATAAGATGCCAATACAATAATTTCAGAGCCAAATGACCCAATTATTCTAACCTTTTGATAACCAAGCCTCCTACTGCCCTAATGTGATTGGACAGGGAAAATCCTGCAACAGTCTCTGGCTTTTACCACCTTTTTGCAGACATTGGAGTGCTCAGCCCAGAACTGTATGGTTTTTAGTTTTGTTTTGTTTTTTTTTTTTTTTTGGTTTTTTTTTTTAATCACCACTCCTGTCCAAGGTACAAGTGTGAGCAGATTATAAAAAGCAGAGTTTGTGAATGACCTCCAGGAAACTGTTTTACGGACACAGCGGGGCGTTGCACATAAGAACTCATTGAGCCTTCATGTCTACTTCATCCTTCCAGGCTGGAATTTTATATGGCTTGGACTTGCACAGGTCTTGTGCATGCTGCCGGTTGCTGAGTTCTTATGTGCAGCAAATAGAGACACAGTCAACTGAGCTCTTTGAAGCTGAGCTCTCCAGATCCTGGAGCACGGAGCTATTGGATCTCGGTTTCCGTGCTACTTCGGTCTAGTGTTTCCTCCCTGGACCCTCTCACTTCCCTTCTGGAATGGGGAAGTATACTCTGTACCACTATATTGGAAGTATAAGATTTGGTTTTTCATTTTAGAGGGGGTCAAATTAGGACATTGCCTTGAGCCTCTGAGGTGACTTTGGACTTCTGAACAGTAATGAGACTGTGAAAGGCTATGGGATGTTGAAGCAAAATTAATCGGGGGAGGGGTTACACCCCACCTTTGATCGTTTAGCCCCCAAATAAAAGACACAAACCTTTAAAATTTATAATTAGCCTTAATATCACTAGATCTGGGTAGATATGAACTTTATGCTATTTTGTCTACTTCCCTGTCAATAATCTAGAGTCATAAGTTGTCATGTTCCACCTGGGTCGTTCATATTCCAGCTGGCCATCCCTCACGGCTGTGTTCTCATGATCCACCTACCCCATGGTGTCTTCTTTCTTTCTCCTCTCTCTTCTCCTTGTGGTTTCTGCCTTAGACCCCAAGCCTGGGAAATGAAGCTCTGCCTACCTCTCCTCTGCCCAGCTACAGGCTATGATCATCTTATTCAACCAACAGTTTTAAATTAAGAGCAAGATTTCATAGCATCATTTGGTGTATACATGAGGTTCTCCTTGTCCCTGGAGGCAACTAGACCTTGGGAGCCAGTATTTAGCATTACAGTACTTAGCAACACACCAAACTTCAGCAATGGGGGTTTCTGAGGTTGCACCACATGCATTTTGCATCCTAAGCTGACCATGAGCTTATTTGCTTCCCCGGTGATGGTGCTGTTATGAAGCCTTTAGGAGGTAGAGCCTTGCTGGTGTAAGCATGCTATTTAAGGGAAGGCTTTGGGGTTTTATAGGCTGTACTACTTCCTAACCACCTTCCTAACTACCCTTTCTGCTTCTTGTGTGCAGATGAAATATGACTGGTGGCCTCATGTTCCTGTCCACGATGGACTGCATCTTCTCTTTCTTCCTTAAGTTGATTTGGTCATGGTGTTTTATTACACAACAGAAAAGTAATGAACACAGCCTTCTACTCAATACTTAGCAACCCTCAACCTACTTTCTTTTCATTATTATGTACTTTTCCACTGGTGGAATTGTGTAGCATGACACACAAACTAGCCTCTTTGACTTAGGATGCTTTTAAGATTCGTCTTGGTGTGTGTGGAATGAGATATGGTGCAACAGAAACAGATAAACCAATAAAGTGAGTATCCACTCTTCCTTTAGACCAGTGGTTCTCAACCTGTAGTTTGCAACCCTAAAGAGGTCCCATATCAGATATTCTGCATATCACATATTTACATTATCATTCACAACAGTAGTAAAATTACAGTTATGAAGTAGCAAGGAAATAATTTTATAGTCAGGGGTTATCATAACATGAGGAAGTGCATTAAAGGGTCAGAGCATTAGGAAGGTTGAGAAGCTCTGTTTTAAACAAAGGCTGGATAGCATATCCCCTACAGCAATATGAGGGGAATCAATATTTACTGGCTGGCTAGTGTGGGGCATGGTTATTGCTGTTCAATTTCCCTATGAATATCAGGGACTAGAAGACAATTGAAGACGAACTGGCATTCCTGAGGGAAAAACAGCATCAGATGCCCGGTTCACTGGGCCTGGTAGACTGTGTCACAGAATAACTTTAAAAAGAAATGCATTGCACTCGTAAACCCATAGTGGCTATTGCTGTTTGCAGAAGACCTGCAGAAGATCAAGGCAGTCCACATCCTAGCAAGGAGAGGGGGTTCACATTCTCCCCTGGCAACTGAGAGGTTATGGTAGGGATAGGGAAGTGGGACTCTATCTGGGAGGAGTGATGGGGGGAAGTGTAAGGAGAATATTATCAAAAATACATTGTATGAAATTCCCAAAGAATTACTAAAAGCACAGGGCTTCAGTTGCTTTGCAGAGCCCTGTGGTGTGCTGTGACTGTCTAGAGGTAGAAGAGACTCTAGCAGCTCCGGATGATTTTAGACTGACATGTAAATTGGGTTATAAAATACTTGATTGCCAACGCAATCAAGGAGGGATGAGGGAGGAATATAAAACAGGCAGAGGAGCCTTGGTCACTTGTGGCAGATGTGGTAAAATTTATGTTGAGTTGAAGTTCCAAGGGGAGAAAATTAAAAAACAAAAAACAGCGTTATGCTAGAGAGCTTGTGGACAGCTTTTATGCCTGAGTATAACCGTTGTCCCTGGGAGACATAAATAATAAAACAGTGCAAATGAAGCAAATGAGGCTGGGGGCGAGCAGTCATTCCTTCAGAGCAGTGGGTTAGAGACGGTTCACCCAGACCAGAGTCTTTGCAGCAGCCATTTGTGGCCAGTGTGCCACCCCACTTGCCTGAAGATGGTCAGAATGGGGAAACAGACTCCAGCACTAGGCACAAGAGTCTACAGAACAGCACTATTTCCTCTTGGGTTTGAGCTGGGGTGAGCATCACAGGCCAACCTGGTTGAGCCCATTAAGGGTGGAGGGATGAGGACTAACCCTGTGCTAACAGCAGCACACTAGCATGAGGAGGGCTGAAGGCTCATGGGAAATGGCAGTGGATTATAGAGGGATAGAGATGAGAGCTCTCATCCATCTAGCTCTACCCAATATTGCTCTTTAAGCGAAGCTGTTGACATGAATGACGGAAACCGTCTATATTGTATTGGATGTAGCTAACATTTCCTTTGTAGTATCTCTTTAGCCATCTGTCCGGGTTAGTTTCTGTTTTCAAATTGATGCAACCTAGTGTCATCTGGAAAGTGGGGGGCTCCACTGAAGACTTGCCTGGATCAGACTGGTCTTTGGTTGTCATGCCCGTGAGAGATGGCCTGGATGGATGATCACTGTGGGAAGACCCAGTCCATCATGGTAGTACTATTCCTGGGCAGGTGGGTCTGGGCTGAATTAGAAAGCTAGCTGAACATGGTCCTTAAGAGTACACTAAGCAGCATTCCTATGTGGTTCCTGCCTCCAGCTTCCCGCCTTGCCCTCCCTCAGCGCCTCAGTGACAGACCATGACCTGCAAGTGTCATCCAAGCAAATCCTTTCCTCATGAAGCAGCTTTTGATCAGAGCGTTTTATTTTTTAAAATCACACACACACACACACACACACACACACACAGACACAAACACATCACCATCTAAGAGCTGTTGACACTTGCTTAGAGTAGATGACAGTCAGCCTTCAGAGAATGTGCCTACTTTCTCTAAAAACATTCATTATAAAAATGTTAACTCTCGAGTAGTTTGCAGATTTGGAAAGATACCTGGAAGGACAACATAACTTACAAGAGTTAAAATTTTTAAATAGAGGTAGCACGCACATGTTTTAAAAAATTAAGGGATTTCCTAAGGCTGGAAAGATATTGAGTGCCAGGAGAGGGAACTCCCCTATGGATTGTTGGCTGTGGAAATCTCTAATACACCCCAAACCATGATGGCTACTGTCCCAGCTGTCGGTGGCATACTATAACTAGATACTAAGAAGCTGTTGTGCATTGGTTTCGAGACATTGGAAATGAGGCTGAGGCTGAGGCTGAGGCTGAGTTAGAAGTTCTTTGTAAGGTATTGTGTAGGCTGATGGGGAAGAATTGTCTCTGTCAGTTCTAATGTATAATGAACGCTGCACACTATCCTCTCAATGTGCTGAGAAGTATATGCAAGCTTGAGCAATGGTGACACAACTGTTATGGGTGGAACCGACTCTTTCTGACTGAATGTAAGGCCCACATCACAGAAGGAAACCCATATCTGGTACTGTAAATCAAGACTAAGATCTACGTCTGCCGAAGTCCAGAGGCCGCAGTTGAGAGCTTAGTGATATTGTTTGATAAGCAGGTCAATATGCCTGCCAAATGATCTGCTAAATATTTCCATTTATGCCCATAGATTCCTTCTGCTTTTGGCTTTCTTCACGGATGCAGGCTTCTGTTTTTGCACTTGGCTGTGGTTACTGCAGAGATTCATAATCAGCAAAGCCCCCCCCCCCCAAATAAATGCTGTTGCTTGGCCACAAATGGAAGAAGATATCCAGACATCTCCATCAACCCTTCCAAATCTCCTGGGATGTAATGGAAGGAGGAACAGAGAGAGTGAAAGAGCTTTTGGGAGGAGATAGAGCATTGAGCATTTACTTCCTATGAATTGCAGCATTACCTCCTCCAGTGGGGAAGAGAGTTGTAAGTCTCTGGACTCTAAAGAAACCTGCAGGCTTGTGAAGCTCAGAAAGTGACAAGATCCATGAGTCCTCTTCCCAGGTTTATAAAAGCAGTAAGCAATTACTGGGTAAGAAAAGACTTGCTTGAGCAAATTCCAAGTTATGCAGGGAACTCCAGGGATGCACTTTTCATGAGCTGTCACCGTGCAGAGTGAACTTTTCAGCAATGCAGCTGCTTTTGAATCGCCCCTGCTTCTGGAAGCAACCCCGATAACTCATTGCTTCTCCAAACTAGACTTGGGGTGACTGCTTCTTTGATCTGTCATGATGCCCTCCACATTCAGGATAAATATACATTTGTTCAAGTCTCCCCATTACTTACACACACACACACACACACACACACACACACACACACACACACACACATACACACACACACAAATTAAAATGCATCCCCCAAATTAAAATGACTAATGTCAGCATAAAAATGAAATGTATCACATTCAAATACTGATTGTACTATTATAGTAGTTATGTCAATTTCAAAGTAGGCTTTAGGATGAAAAGATTACCATAGATAAAGAGGAGAATTTCATAGTAGTAAACCTAAGTTCATCAAGGTGACATCACAACCTTATGTGAGTAGGTCCTATTAACATGCTTTGAAAGGCAGAAGGAAAAAAAATTATCAAAAGTGGAAGGGAAAGCAGACAGATGTACAGCTGCAGTTAGAACATTCAACAATTCTCCATCAGTAACCAAAGTTACTGGAATACAGAAGTGCAACAATGCTGTAGAAGACAGGATTACCAGCCAGAATATAGCATATTCCACTGAAAAGCAACAGAATCTGGGTGACAGAAACTGCTCAGAGAAAAAAAAAACACCTTGGAAATTTAGTGCCATATTTATCACTAATGAATGAAAATAAAGGCTATATGAAATATCAGAAAGTATTTTAAGAATGGTAATGAAAGCCATCCAAGCAGCATAGATACCAGCACTAAATCTAAATGCAACACAAGACAGTGATCACAGCAAAACTGTACTAGGTGATTACAGCATATGGATATGTATGACATCTCAAAAAGGAGCAGGAGAAAGATTGGAAATATTCTATTATAAGGCACACACACATTACATGAAGCAGTGTCTGGCATTTGAAGACGAATTTACATCACCTAAGAAGGTACACTGTAAATTTAGCAAAGCCCTACCAGAAAGATCAAACAACGTTGACAGACGGAGAGAATAAAGTAGAATTATACAAAATGCTTAAATAGAACCCCAGGAATCAGAAAAAGAAAGAATCAAGGGATAAATAGAGGGGAGGGTAAAGCGATGGCTCAGAAGGCAAGAATGCCTGCTGCTCTTGCAGGAGAGAGGGGTTCAGTTCTCAGTACCCGCAGTACAGCTCACAACCACAGGTAGTTCTAGTTCCATGGGATTCTATGCCCTCTTCTGGCCTCTTCTGGCACTGCACACACATAGGGCATATACATGCATATCGATCACGCACACATACTCATAAAATAAAAATAAATTAAAAAATTAAATGCTGGAAATAATTAAAAGCATACCAAATATGAAACTGTGTCAATATGCACACATGTTAATGCTTTATAGTTACACCAATTATAAAATAAGGTTTACGAGCTTGGATTAAGAGACAAACAATTCTCCCTATGCTCCCCAAAGGAAACATACTTTAACATGCAGATTCAAATGAATTAAATCAAATGGATGGACTCTGTAAGTCATGATTGAGTAAATACATGAAGCCATGGGTTTGATCCTTACATCCCACGCCAAACAACCAAGTAAATAAATGGATGAAGAACTATGTAATGCTGTGATAGTTAATATATTAATTATGCCTGTCTCTTTGGACGAGATTGACATTTACATTGGAAAACTTTGAAAATGCAAAAGGCGTTCAATGATGTGGGTGATTCTTATTCACTCCGTACAAGGCCAAACTAAAGGAATGACTGGCTTTCTCAAGCAAGGTGGAATTCTCCAGTGTAATTCTTTCAGAGTCCATTTGCACCCTCAGCATTCCTGAGCCTCCAGGAACTGCAGTATAAGCTCTCCTGGGTCACCAGCCTGCTAAACCACATTGCAGACTTTGAATTTGTTAGTTTTCTTAATCTTGTGAGACAGTGACATGCAGTAAATCTATTTAAATATGAATACACACACACACACACACACACACACACACACACAGTGAGTTTTGTTTCTATGAAGATCCTCAACCAATATCAATTTTGCTATTAGAGTAGAAGAAGAGAATCTTAGGAATACATTTTCTGGCTTAGTTTTGGTGTTTCTGGAGCTGGTTAATTTAAAAATGCTGGTGACTATGAAGGAAAGGAAGCATTGCTGTGACCTCACAGTACATCTGTGCAAAACACCACAGGCAGACATTCCTAATTAAGTCTGTGGGCAAGGACCGGAGTGGATGTGTCCAGGACACTCTTGGATGCTTTCTGTCACACTAACAGGTAGGTGGGATTGATTGGCTGCTGCTCATATTGCTGGACTAAATGGACAAAGGAAAGGATGAGCTCAGGGATTCAAGCTTCCAAGCCAAGCAGCACATAACTGACCTGACAGCTTCATCGTCAGCTCTACAAAGATCCTGATGTGCTGTAATCAGAGTTCAGAGTGAAAACACCAAGCCTTGGACCTCATCCCATGGAAGACTGACCTACAAAGCAAATATAGTTTCTAGCTTCTCAATGTGTCTGTGATCCAAGCAACTTTCTATAATGGTTTAGTTTTAATGACCTCCACCAGCAGCAGCAGCACTGACTCCTGGATCTGATCCTTTGGACCCCACCTGGTGGTTCTGTCTTGGGGAGGTTATGGAACCTTTTAGATATGGAGCTTAGCTAGCAGATATATGGCTAGTGGAGCAGGGCTTGAGGTCATATATAGGCTGGCCCTTCTTTCTGCCTGTTGTGTGACAGACTTTTCCTGGGGAGATGAAACATACATGTCAATTCATCTCCAATAGGAAGCTCATAACAGATCAAAGTTTGGATACCATTAAAGTCTAACTTAATGAACCAATGAGTTTTATTGGGCCTACTAACAGGAATATGGGTGAGAGGTTATTTACAGGAGCAGAAATGACTCAAAGACAGCTGTATCACCAAAGCCAGCATGGGTGGTGGCTCACAAAAGCTGAGAACCTGGAGCACACTGCAGCATGCAGGCAATTCAACAAGTTTGGGAGTCCTTTCCAGGTGGCTCAGTTGGTCTGAGCCTCTTTCAAGTAGCTGGACTGATCTTAGAGTCTTCCTTGCAGTTTGGCTCCTCTGAGTATCCTTGCAGCTTATCTTATCTGAGACCGACTCTCAGTAGTCTTTGTTTACAGCCATTTTGTTTAGGGAGGGGCCAAGTGAATCTATTCAGTTTCAGGGACTTCCTAAACTTACTTTGGGTTGTTGACCTTTCTGTCTTGAATAGCTGCTGGGTAGAATGTTTTCATCATGGAGAAAACTGTTATACAAGATAACCTTAGTGACTCTACTTTTTGAAAGCTGCCAGAATGTAACCTGCTGCCTCAGGCTCCTGTTGCCACAGTTGTGAGCTGTTCTTGATGTTGTATCATTTTTACCATAACAGACTATCCCAAGAACCATGATACACAATGAATCTTTCCTCCCTTAAGTTGTTTCTATCAGGTATTGTGTGATGAGAAAGGCAACTCATATACCTAATGTGGTCAGCCAACTTCCTATTGGAAGACTGTTTTGCCTGAACTGCTTCCTTCAAGGAAGGGGCAGTTTCCCCATTATTAGAATAGAATAGTCAGTTGATAAGGACTTGCTTTTCTTGTAAACAATGTTGGACCAAAGCCACCATCCATGGACTATGGTATTCCTTATCCACCATCACATTGTCCATTGAATACTGCTTTGATTAAGGAATTTACTTCATTCCCAGTATTAATATTACAGCTCTGATAGGAAAGGATTCCCCAGCACATGTATTGCAGCTCGGAAGGTAAGGTACCCTGGCAGTTAGGGACCAAGGCATACGACAAAGTCACACTGCACACCAAACCTCACACAAAGAGATTTATTGGGAAAGACACAAAAAGTTGTTTTTTGTTTGGTTGGAGTCTCCATTTACCTCTGCAGTGTCGGGGAAGCCCAGTTCCTCTTCTCTTTCACTGCAACCCTGGTCAGCACTGAAAAATTTCTGAACAAAATAATGATTCTGGAAGCTCAGTTTCACATTTCTGGCAACAGATGCCACCTGCCAGCCCACTCAAGTGTACCTGCCTAAGGGCTCATCGTTTGATTTTATATGGGCACAATCCCAGCTTCTGGCCTAGGATCAACAAAACCCCCTTGCCTTAGCCTGGGAACATGGCTTCTCTGGCCTCATTCTCTAGGATCTGTGAACCCACTCCCAATAAACCTGTGTTTATAATTTTAATTTGGTTTAATTTGGCTTATCACATCAGCAAACAAGCTTATTATCTGGGAGGAAACCTATTGGCGGTCTCTACTTGGGCAAGAAGCAGAGAACTGAGCAGGAGACAGCCTCACACAAGATTTCTTGGGGGCAGAGATTCCCAGGATGATTTCCAGGGTGGGGACTGGTGGGGTTTGAAGTCCTGCGTTTAGGATGAACTCAGCGATTTTTCAGATTTTGAGCTCAGGAACTGGTGTTTTTTTCAAGCTTATAGACTGGTGGATATTTCAAACCTAGAGGTGAGCCAGTGCAGAAATCATACACCCGTACTCACTTCTTTTATCAGGCTCCCCATCACCCTGACTGAAACAGTTGGTAGAATAATGAGATGTAACACTAGTTACAGCATTAGCCTGGTGCATCGTTTTCTAGGAGGATGTACGTACTCTGAATCATTGCTAATGTCTGGTGGTGCTTGTCTTAGAACCAGGGCTCAGCAGTCTGGAGGGGTGAAGATGGGAGCAAGAGAACCACCGTCACCACCAGTAACCGCTAGAGGAATGTTCGCTTGCTGCTCCCATGATTGTGTGAGATAGTTCCCAAGGCAAGACTTTCCACGTGGAAACACACCAATGGTCATATTAAGCTGGAAGACTGCCACTCAGCCATTTTGAAGTCCTCGTACCTCTGAGTGAATGGAGACTTGCTGTAAAGCACAGAGTGACTGATCCTGACAGCCAGGGAGACGCTGGGCTGCCACTCTAGAGTGGAGGGAAGGGAGGCTGTGTCTGGAATGCAATAATCTTTGTGTGTGTGTGTGTGTGTGTGTGTGTGTGTGTGTGTGTGTGTGTGTGTGTGTTGCTTCTACTTTCATCATTTTCAAGAGGCAATGGGAAGTCAATAATTCAATTTGGGCCAGGCCACTAATGCTCCAGACCCTCTACGAGTCAACATTCCACTGAAGAACCATGCCAGCTGAGCTGATTGCTGAGGGAAAGGGGAATGCTGTGGGATAATGGAAGATAGCAGTTATTAATGACAGCCATGACCGCATGACCAGTTAGACATGAGAACTGGACTTGTCAAGTTTTCCCCTTCTAATTTGGGCCTTAGGACTATGTATATCAGATTCCTTCCTTCCTTCCTTCCTTCCTTCCTTCCTTCCTTCCTTCCTTCCTTCCTTTTTCCCTCCCTCCCTCCCTCCTTCCTACCCTCCCTTTGTCCCTCCCTCCATTCCTTCCTTATTTCCTTCCTTCCTTCACTCAATGATTTACCATGTAACATACTTATGGGATACCAAGGAGACAAATGCAGGTTACCTAAGGGCATGACATCTCCCGGGGAGTTAGTGGCTTTACGTTGATACCAAATTAGGTAAGCCTGACTTTGAAGTTATGTGTATTTTGAGACTAATGAGGCTTACTGGGATATGTACGGTCATTTTCAAAGACCAGAGGATCACGTCTTTCCAACATGTATGTACTGAAGGCCAAATGTAATGGTGATTGCATATTGGCCCTTTGGTGGAAGTGAGATTAGATAAAGCCCTGTCCATCTATTTGGCATGTTATAACAAGGTACCACAAACCAAGTGGTCTATTAACAACAGAAATTTATTTTTCACAGGTATGGAGGTTGGAAATCTTAGGATTAAAATACAGGCAGATGAGCTGTGTGATGATGGCCAGGTTCCCAGCACACAGGAACATCATTTTACTGTGTTCTCACATGGCAGAAGGAGCAAGAGATCACGATGCAGCCTCTCCTCAGGCACACCAATCTTTCCAGAAGAACTTCACCTTCACCATCCAACAATTTCCCCCAAGCCTCTCCTTCTGATACCATTGCATGGGGATTAAAAATTCAATCTGTGATTTTGGAATGACATTCTCAGACATTTACCCTTACTGTGCAGGTTTCAAGAAGAAAAGGATGAGATACCATAGCATGGTCTCTCTGTGTCATGTACAATCAGAAGCAAGGAAAAGGGAGGGTGCACAGAAACACTAATGAGAGCACCTTGATTGTGAACTCCTCAGCCCTTAGCTTCATAAGGAATGTCCGCTGCTTAAGTCTATGATTCCGCTGTAGTCAGTCAGACTGGCAGGTGTCACGGTATCAAGTTAATAAATGGTATGTGGTGAGTGGTCAATGATTAATTTTCTATGTCAACTCGGAAAGTGTTTTTGAATGAGATTTGCATTTATTTCAGCAATTTTTGTGAAATTAGAGTGCCTTGCCTCATGTGAGTAGGCCTCGTCCAATAAATCAAAGAAAAGAGAGGTGAGAAGGAGAGAGGAAATGAAACTGGCTTTGCTCACAGAAGAAATAATTACTCATGTGGATAGTCTAAGAAGGTTGCAGGATACAAGGCTAATATACAAAAGGCCACTGCTTTCCATGGTAGTAGTGCTGAGCCATTGGAACCTGAAGTTTAAACACAGTATCATTTGTGATTGCACTAAAAGATACTCAGAGAGACTTAGGCAAATGTAACAATATGGACATGATGTATATAGCGGGCTCTGAGAACACAAGTGGGGATTAGGTAAAACTAAGGACATCTGGGTGAAATATAAAGCTTATTTCATTAGCTGGAGCAAATGGACTGAGCTAATGAGAGATGATAACAATAAGGAAAACTGTGTGAAATAGACAAATTTGGTGCTGTCTTTGTGATCTTCTGTAGATCAAAGGATGTTCTAAACTGTCATTTTGTTTGTAAAAATAGTGTCCGTTGAAGAAATTGAACCAATAGCCAGGAGGTGTTTAAAACGGTCTCCATTCCTGGACAATTTCAGCAGTCAATTCTACCAAATGTTTTAAGAGGGAAAGAAATGGAGATGTGTATGATCTTTCTCTGGAGTCCAAATAGGATGGGAGACTTCTGACTCTGGAATAAGGCAAGCATTACTCTGATGCTATGATTAGGAAGGAAAGACAAGAAAATGATCCTACAGAAAGATAATTCCCATAGATACAAATTATTTAAAATATTAGCATATATTTTGTTAGAATAATTAATATATTAAAATAATATATTAAAATGATTGCTTTCATTATGACATTTTCATGTATGTATATTGTATCCTTTATCTTATTCACCTCTCAATTATCATTTCCTATTTTCCTCTTCCATTGGCATTTTACCTTTTTCCAAATAGTTCATTTTGCATTCCCATTTCATCTATCTGTCTATCTATCTATCTATCTATCTATCTATCTATCTATCTATCTATCATATATCTATCATCTGCACATTCAACCTGAGTTATGCATATGAAAGAAAAATATGGTCTTTGTTTTCTGCCTCTGGCTTATTTTCCTTAATAAGATGTTCTAGTTTCATCTATTTCCCTTAAAATGACATAATTCCATTTCTTATAGACAAATACAACTCCTTCATGTCTATGTACCACCATTACATATCCATTCACAGGTTGATGCACACATAGGTGGATTCTAGAATTTGGCTGTTATACCTCATGCAGCAGTAACTACGGCTCCTCCTCCATAATATACTAACTCCTTTGGTTATATGCCCAGGATAGCAGAGCTGGGTCTAGTGTGGATGTGTTTTCATTTTTTAAGGCCTTTCATGCTGATTTCCACGCAGGGTCTAATGGTTCGCATTCCCACCAGCAGTATGGACTTCCTTCTCCCTCTATCCTTATATCCTCAAGAGAATGAATGCCGTTTATGGAGACCAATGACTCAAATGCCTGCCCCATCCTCACATCTTCGATGACACATTCAGAATTGCTGCTAAATCTGGGCATCCTGTAGCCTAGTTTGGGTGGCATACAAAATCAATCATTCCACCCCTTGGCACTCTGAATTAGCAATATTCTTTGGGCAACATGTCTAGGCAAGGTCAAATGTCACATCATTAGTTGTTTCCTTACTCTCAGGGGTCATTTTCCAGATGATCAGCATCCTGAGACCCACTTGTGTGTATAGTTTGTCTAATTTCTCTGTAGTTTCTGGTAAGTTTGAAACTTATCTACATTACTCTTTCTTGGGAAGAGGCAACACCTCTAAAGTCTATGTTTGATGTGACTAGATGTATTGAGCTTTTGCTATATAATTGTTATTTTGACTTAGCAATTCATTTTTGCACTCAGTCCACCAAGATTTCATTCCTATGTGTGACAGGAACAGCTTTCTCAGTTTGTGAGTGATTTTTGTGTGTATAAAATCAGAGAGCATTCTCACTTTGTCTCTGTCCAATCTTGGGAGCAAAGGGACTTCTCTCTCTTCTCTGAGGCCCAGTGTTCCAACTGGTACAAAGGGGACCAAAGATCTCGACCTATCTTAGAGTTTCTCTGCTGTGATGAAATACCATGACCAGAAAGCATATTGGGGAGAAAATGGTTTATTTGGCTTATACTTCCATTCTGCTCTGTGTTATCAAAGGAATTCAGGTCAGGAACTCCACCAGGGCAGAAGCCTGGAGGCAGGAGATGATGCAGGGGCCATGAAGGGTGCTGCTTACTGGCTTGCTCCTCATGGCTTGTTCAGCATGCTTCTTATAGACCCCAGAACTACCAGCCTAGGGATGGCACCGCCCACAGTGGGCTGGGCTCTGCTCCACTGATCACTAATTAAGAATCTCCCTACACATAAACATTCTGCAGAACTTTGGACTCAACAGAATGAAATAGTAAAATGGTCACTGAAAGAGCCAGTTTGAGACAGGTTGTAATACTGCTCGGAGATTGGCTAGAGATATCAAAAGAACAAATAAAATTTAAATGTGCTCGGGCTTCTCTATCTTACTGTATTACAGCCCTAGTAAGTATGATTGGGAAAAGGTTGAAATGCGTTTGTTGTCCTGATTCTTCTCAAACGATTTATGACTTACAACAAGAGATTGAGAAAATTTTCACCAAAAGGTTGTTGTCTGATATGACTGGAATAGCTGCATTGCAGATACTTCAGCCTTTTTCAATCCTATGCATCATTTTAATAGAGTTCTTGTTCTAGCAATTGTTAAAAGGAAAAGAAAAAGGAAAAAAATGCTTTCCAGACAGATCTTAAGGAGGCTTTTTTCTCACTTGAGGTTCCCTCTTCTCAGATGACTTTAGGCTGTGTCACGTTGACATAAAACTATCCAGTGCACTACCTCATTGTATTATTGCTTAAATGAAACCGTTCACATCACTTATTCAATATAGTGGAAGATATGGTGCATAGAGACTGGGTCTTCTCTTCTGCTTTATCTTCCAACAGTATGAATTGCTTTTTGGAATACATCTATTTTATGGCATTCTGTTTAATGTTTGCCTTCTTAAGATGCCAAAATTGTACATCTGTCTTATTAATTTATTCTTATAAGGGCCCAGCTTACTTCAGGCTCTTTATAAAATGTATATACAGCCTAGCTGTCATCTCTGCCAGCTATCTGATACCTTGATAATTCATAGGACAGCTGCTATGATCAGAATGTGTCCACTTCAAAATCAAGATGCTGACAATGGAATGGCATTCAGGTGAGACCATCAAGAAGTGATTAGGGCACAAAGGCTCCTTTGTTCCACGTAGAAGCCATCAATGGGGCCTGAGAGATGGCTCCTTAGTTAAGAGCACTGACTGTTCATGCAGAGGACACTGGTTCAATTCCCAGCACTCACCTAACATCTCACAACTGTTTTTAACTATAGTTCTTGGGGGATCTGATGCCCTCTTCTGGCCCCCTAGAGCATTGTGTGTACATGGTACAGAGATATTTGTAGGCAAAGAACACACACACACACACACACACACACACACACACACACACATCCCCAAAAACCAACAACCAGATAAGTGGTGCACAAGCAGGATTTAAGCAGCCTTTGTCCCTTTCTTCTTTTGTTCCCTCCAGAGGATGTAACAAGATGTCATCTTGGAAGCAGATGCAGACAGTCAACCTGCCAACACCTTGGTCTTGAGCCTTGTATCCTCTAGAACTATGGGAAATAAATGTATACTCTTTACAAATTTCCCACTGTCGGGCATTTTAATGGCATTAACAAGAGAGACTCAGAAAACAACCTTATCATGGGATTGGCATAATTTTATTTACAAGTTTTAGAATCATCACACAGGCTAAAAGTGAAACAAATAAACAAACAAACAAACAAACAAAGAAAACCAACACTTCCAGTAGCTTCTAGCAGTGAAAACCCTTTGTGTCCTAGCGAAGCATCTACATGCTACTTGAACTGATTCTTTTAGAATTGAGAACACCCACAGAGTAGTATGTTAGCCTGGGAAGGTCTTACTGGATTTAAGAAGGAATAGGCTTATCTTTTAGTGAGAGAGCTGATTATTTACTATGTCTGGAGGGTGGTTGGGTGGCCCTGGGAATGTCTAAAGTTATACGAGCAACTCTGACACTTGCTTTTGATCCTCAGAGGACACTGTCAGAAGTTTACCTGAGTCGTTTCATTGCAGCATCTCTAGCTCATGGACTCAAATTAAAAAGGGGCCTGGACGTGATGGGAGACGCAGAAATGGAGGCTGGAGAGAGATGCATGCCTTGTGCTTAGTTAAATACCACTTAAGAGGTAAGATTTGAGTCCTGCCTGTCTCACAACACTGATACAGAGGAAAAAAAAATTATGAGGGTGGCAGGAAGGGAGGGAGGGAGGGGGAGAGGGGAGGAGAGGAAGGGGGAGCTGGATGGGTCTGGATTGGCTGCAGCATGAATCATTAATTTTCCCAGGAATGATCAAGAGTGTCATTAGGATGCATTAAGCATCGTCTAACAGAGTGTGGGTGTAGGGAGGAAGACCGGTTCTCTCTCTGCCTTATTGCATAATCGATGTGGATTACTCAAAGCTGCTCACAGAATCTCCTCACTCCATTAGCACAAGACCTGGCTCGATGCTTCACCCCTTCCTTGAGTCTCTCCTCTCCGGATGGAGACCTACTGCACAGGAGAGAGAGCCCTGGGCTTTTCATAACTGCAACCCTGGGCTACTCAGTGCTGCTGACTAGGAGTGGGGCAGGGAGAGACATGGGGCTGGGAGAGACATGGGAGATCCCTATCTTTTTTGTTTTATCAACACATTGCTTTATATCTGGAAGGTAAGGGTGCCTTTCACCTGATTCTTGCCTCCCTCCTTCTTCCCTTCTTTTTCTCAATTTGTTCTATATAGGACCCTTGTCTGCCTCCCTCAGAGCAACCCTCTCTCCTCCACCCCCTTGAAGGCCTCACCTCTCTCCATCTTCTCCCAGTTCCCCATCTCATTTTCTGTCCCTTTAGATGAGGTCACAGTGACTGCATGAAGGACAAGAGGCTCAGGAGAGGTCAGGCATTAGCACAGCTATAACTGCTCTGCTACTGAAACTGGGCGAGCCCATCCATCACCACTCCACCACTCCATTAGGCCTCCTGTGAAATATGCCCCGCTCCGAATCGCACAACCATACATCTCCCGGTCTAGACACCTTCCTGTTGTGTGAAGATCAATGCCGCACGGTCATGCATCATGTGTCATCCAGTAGCCCTCCGTCTAATAACCATGTCTATTCTCTAGTCTGCAGTATAAATTATAGCACCAGGGAAGTACTATATTATGCAGCAACCTTGGTTGCTAATGGATTATTGGGTTTATTGGTTGATAATGTGAACTCCCTCTCTTTCTTTCCCTTTTCCAACCCTTCCATTCCCCTATTTCTGGCTGAATCTCTCTTATTTATTTATTTCTCTCTATTTTTATTTTATTTGGTTCAGTTGAGTGATGGCTGCTTTAGGCTTCTGTCAACAGACTCCTCTATCAAACCTCTAAAATAGGCCCAATTAGAAAGAGCTCTCCAGCGGTGCCCATTAGATAATGGATTAAGTCCAGCGGTAGTTTATCCTTCTATGTCCCCAGGTTTCTGTTTTGGTGCCTTTTAAATGAGGGGCAGCTGTGGAGAGCCAAGGGCAGACTAGGCATCCAGGAATTCCTCCTATCCCATGGGCTCCTCTCCAGTACACCCTTTGTGGTTCTTGTCTCACCGTGTTTATAGCCACTATTGTACTCCTGGCTCCCAGCTTTGCCTCTCTGAGTAGATAGAGGGAAGAAATTTCTAATTATAGCGAAGTGAATGTAAACAAACAAACAAACAAACAAACAGATAATGAACAACTCAAAAAAAATCAGGGCATACTGGGTATATATAGTGGTAGATGACCTTGTAATCCTAGCACTCAGGAGGTTGAAGCAGGAAGAACACAAGTTCAAGACCAGCCTAGACTATATTGTGGAATCTAACCTCAAAAATAACAAGCTCAGATTTTGAATTAAAGAAAAGATTTTAATGGTAGCACTTTAACTCTAAGGTGATGGCCCTTCTAGGGAAATGAGATGGCTTCAACCTCCAGTCACACTGCTCGCTTTCCTCCTTTTGAGGCAGAACCTTAATCTCTATGTTTCGAGGGCTGCATCAGACTTGTGGACCCCACTTACTGTCCCACCTCTAGCTTCCATGGTAGCTGGGACTATTGGCTAGTCTCACCATGCCTAGGTTACTCAACTTTTCCAAAGCATTGACGCTTTATATTAACAGTGACATAATATTCTGAGAAAATAAGCTTTTAACCTGGAGACAGACTATACTGCTTGAGAAAAGATTCTGTTACTGGAGACAATCAGGGGATGACATCATGGAACACATCTGCCACTCCACACCTGAGAAAAGTGAGCTGAGATAGCCCAGAACATTGTACCCATTCCTTTAGACCTAGACATTTAGGATACCTTTGCCAGGTAACATTGTTTTAAGGGAGGCAGGTTTATAACAGTAATAGAGTTTGGGAGATTAGGCTAGCCAGCACCTGCAGAAATGAGCAGGTCTCTTCTCTAGGTTAAGTTTGTATCTGGCTACAGCAAAGCCAAGCAGTAGCTTTGTCTTTAATTTCTTCTACCCCTCTGCTTTCTCCCTTCCTCATACCCTGTCCTTCCTTTACTGTTCCCTGTTCTCCTCCCTCCTCCCTCTCCCGCCTCTACCCTCCCCCTTCTTTCTCTACACCCCCATCCTCCTCCTCCTCTCCATCTCCCTCCCCCTTCTTCCTCCAATCTCTCCCTTTCCTTCTTTCTTTCTGTTGTATCCACGAGCCTGGTAACAGTTTAGAGCTAAGTCTTAAAGCCTTGACTCCAGGGATGAGAAGATGTAGGGGGAGGTGGGTTCAGAGGACAGAATGTCATCCACTCCTTAACACTTCAAAAACAATGTATCCAACTCACCTGGGACCTAGCTCTGCAGGCAGCATCCCCCCCCCCACATAGTTTTCCCCTTTTTCCTCATGCTTCCTGCCACCTGGACCCTGAAATCCGAGGTGCTAACTGCAGCAAAGCCAGCCAGGTCCTTGCTACAGCTCCAGGCAGTGAGGCTCTGGCTAGGTTTGATTTTTAGGTTGCTGCTCCTTGTTTTAGTTTTTGTTGTTGTTGCTGTTTGTTTGTTTGTTTTTAATAGACTATTTTTAGAAGTTCTAGGTATATATATATATATATATATATACATATATATATATATATATATATACACATATACATCACACAGACACAGACACACACAGACACACAGACACACACACACACACACACACACACACACACATAGTATATGAATACACTGTAGCTGTACAGATGGTTGTGTGCCTTCATGTGGTTGTTGGGAACTGAATTTTTATGACCTCTGCTCAATTTGGTCAGCCCTGCTCCCTTCAGTTAACTCACTCAAGCTCAAAGATTATACATAAGTTCACTGTAACTGTCTTCAGATGTGCCAGAAGAGGGTATCAGATCTCGTTATGGTTGGTCAATACTATATATATATATACACACACACATACACACATATAGTCAATATATATGTATTGACCCAAAAGAACAGATGATACCCATATGCCACCTAACCCCTTCCCTAGTCCCCATGCCTTGCAGCAGTGCAGTGCATTTGTGGAAATTCGATGAGTGATATTGACACTAGGTTTTTAAGGCTAGTGTGTGACTTACATTCACTTCACCACTTAACAACCATCTCTGCTCTTATACCCTAAACCATCCTCCATCGACTCTTAAACTCACTTTATAGTTTACAGGCAGGGCTTAACATTTATTTATTTATTTATTTATTTATTTATTTATTTATTCATTCATTTTAGGATACTGTGCCTGTAGGCAACATCTCTTTCCAGAACATTCTACCCTTGGTTCTTTACAAGCTACTGGCCAATATGTGGTTTTCCCAGACAGGTCTCTTTAATATAGTGGTATACATTTAGTTTCTATATTTTCTAGGTCATGATGACTTGATTTCCCCTATCATTGAATAGGATTTTACTATCTTTTGGTTGCTTCTGCATTTGGGCAATTACAAGGAAAAAAGGTAGAAGCAGCCACACACAGGTTTCTGTGTGAGTGTACGTTTTTAAAGACAGCTGATAGATGTCTTGGAGTATGATTGCTGGTTCACACTGTGAGAGTCTTAAGAGCAGTTACCAGCCCATCTCCCCCAGAGCCTGCCCCTTTACAAGGATCAAGGCTTCTTACTGCCTTCTGTCATTGACAGGGTTTGGTGGGGTGTGATTGTTAGTTCTCTATGATATGCAACACTGGGAATCTTTTCACAGATGTCTGTCCTTTGATTATCATTGTCTATGTTGCTACCCCTTTAACTAGGTCCCAAGACTTCAAATCTCTCTAGAAAGCCACTCAAAAGATGCTGCCTTAGACAACGGAGGTCATCCCAAGAGTGGGTGGTGGTAGATGTTCGGAAGCAGAAAGTATGCAGATATCTGGGGTGCTAACTAGTGTAATTCAGGACCTTTCTCTTATATTTTCCTTTTTCAGTTTTAGAAGAACCCTGATAGGTAGACATTGCTATCCCTATTTTACAAAAATAGATCCCAAATTTGAATGATGTCTCCAGCCGCAGTGCACAGGTATTAAAACAGGGCTCTGTGCTCCTGTTCTCTGTATTTATCACCATGGGCTTTTTGTCTAGAAGGGGCTTACAGGATGCCGCTCCAGCTCCGGGCACAGGTCTGCGTGGTCCAGAACTTACACAGGGCACAGGATCCAGTCTCCTCTTCTCACCGCATCAGCCCCGAGGTCCTTTGCCTAAGAAAGCACCAGCCATGCAATCTTCCTGTCCAGGTTTTCCAGGACTCCTGGGATCCAGATCTGATCTGCTGAAGCAGGCTCAGACTGGGTCAGGGGTGCTGACTCAGCACAGCCCTGCTGCGCTCAAAGTCAGTCCCCTGCTGGCTGTGGCTATCTCAGGAGTCTGGAACTAGTCTTCTCTTTGTTTGAAAATGATAATGATGTGTCTACCTGATCAGAAGATGTAGGAGTTGGGGTTTCCTGATAAATCACGGACACACTCGGTGCAAGCATCTCCTTCTATGTTGAGAGCTAGAGAGGCCCCGAGACCTCTTGCCAGTGACTCCTCTGCATCTACGGTCTGGCTGTAGCCCTTTGGTCCTTCCTATCTTAGGTTTTCCTCCTATTAATTTTTTTTTTTTTTAGAAAGAAGCACCTGTAATTCTCCTTCCTGCCCATGAACTGGGACACAACCTGTCAGAGGGCTTGCATTTCTCAGAGGTGACAAACAGCATCAGCGTCCTTCCTATAGGGGAGCCATTTCTGTTGACATAGGTGATATCCACCCCCTATGGTATGCTGGCTGCCCTGGCCTGGCAGGGTTACCAGGAGAATGTCACAAGGTATGGCTTCCATCCCCTGCCAAGGGAACAGATTTTCTGGCACCGCTGAGGACAAATCCTTGGGCTGAGGTCATCCCTTGACATGGACATTCTGAGAAAAATAAACAAACAAATAAATAAATTCATGCAAGCTTGGACATGAATCATTCCGTGGGCAATTAAAGCAAAACCTATCCCAGGACAGGCTCTGAAGGCAAGAGCCACTTTTCTTCTCTTGTTCCTAGGAGAAAACATTAGTTAGCAATGTCATAGTAGAAGTCGGAGCCGAGGACCAGTTTGTGATATTGTGCCCCAGGTGAACATCTGCCACACGCACAGGAAGCACCAAGGCATGCAATTGGTTTCTGATGGCAGTTCAGAGGAAATCGAGGCCCACCAGAGAGCAAGGGTCCATTTCATATCCTCTCACTTTCAGGATGTCCAAAACTCTCACCTTCCCTAGCTGAAACTCTCAATGAGTCAGGATATCTGGGCACTGCCATTCTGACCTTGGAATTCCTCCTTGGGGCCCTTTCTAGTCAATAGGGGGCACTTCACAGTGGGGACCCAAGCAAGCAGGCTACAGGAGCAGAAGTAGCTGGCTGCCTCTTCTGCCCACTTCTGACAGAGGCCCTCCAAAGGCGGGGCTTGACTGCTTATTCATTCCTTTCAGGTAATTTTCCTTTCCCACTTCCCACTCTATCCATTCAAGTGCTTCGGTGATTGGAACACACACACACACACACACACACACACACACACACACACAGACACATACACACACACACACAGAGAGAGAGAGAGAGAGAGAGAGAGAGAGAGAAAGAGAGAGGCAGGCTTGCATGAGGCAGGGTAGACTGAGAGAGAGAAGGTATCAGGGAGGGGGAAGGGGAGGAGAGGGGAAGGGGAGGGGGAGGGGGAGGTAGAGCAACCACATACAAGGGGAGATGTGTTTACAAATGCTCTATAGAAGCCAAGAATGAGCAAGGCTGACTACATTAAAAATAAAGAGCTAGGCCAGAGTAGGAAGGGCAGGGATACTGGGAGGGAGAACGCAATGAGAAGAGGGCGGTGCTCTTTTGCCATATTTCATAAAGAGGAAAAGAGATTTATCTAGGAAGTGAGTGATTACCTTTGACCCGATGAGCCGCCATTCTTGCCTTGCCCACAAGAACCTCTAGCTGCACCTTAACCCAGGGCTGCCTTCTGGGTGCATACAAGGTGTTGTCTAACAGAGTTGGAGAAGAAGAAAAATCGCACAGCTTCCCCCCTTTGGCCTGAGTCTAGAGCGCAGTTTGCAGGCTCTGAACACATTTTTCTCTTTACACCCATATCAAAAAGCCCCAGGCAAATGATTCACTGCGCACACTGAGTTCAAAACATTGCTCCTAATTATTCCTGGCTTAGTCCTGGGTCAGAGAATCTTGCCTTCAATTGGGCGTCTCCCTCTCTGTAAGCATTCTCACACTTTAAAATGTTGCAATAATATTTCTGTCATGCAAATTGACCTCGAGTAAAATAAGTCGGGTCAGTGGCGAGACACATAACACTTGCTCTGCTCAGTTTTACTGGGTCACAACAACACTCCAGGAGTAAATATACAGAATTAAATCATATTTGAGGAGGGCCTAAACCTAGCATATTCCATTTTAAAGTCCCTTGAAGTTATGGTAAAGAAAACACACACATCCTGACAACGCCATGTTATAAATGAGCCCAGACCCCCAAGTTAAAATATAGTGCTATATACTTTACAAACACATGGAACTACACTGAGCACCCTTCCCTGTGTCCCAAGTTGAGGCAGCCCTGCCTTACTCACGGAATATGAGTTCTACAAGCTTCCGGACAAGAGTGACTTGGGTTCTAAGCTTGGATTTGGTAAGTTCTATTTGTATCATCCTGGGCAAAAGCTTGGGAGATTCTCAGTGAGACAGGGGCAGCAGTACCAGTCAAGCTGGATGAGGAAAACAGGAGGGTGCTACAGCCTTACCAGCTACCAGGCAGCCTCCCAAGGAGGAAGAAAGTCTGGCCATAACAGAGCCCCCGAAGGAAATGGAGCCAATGGAGAAGAGTGCCCATTCTCTGAGTATACCCTTGTCCCAGGCCACCCTAATCATTCTGAAATAAATCTCAAGGTCAGAGGAAAGAGCATTTAAAAAAAACTATTTTTTTTCTTTAAAAATCTCATAAATGAGATCAAAAGATCATTTTTCAAAAGGCATGGAAATGCAGAGGATTCCCCCTTAGTCGGTGCTACCAAGAACACTATTCTGTCCGCACTCAACTGGAGTTCCTTCTAGCAAACCGCCACTGAGCATATGGCTACCATGGGCATTTTCTTCATTATCCCAGAATGTGTCTACAGCCCCATGTCTGTAAACTCCATCTGTATCTCTATCAGTGGCAGAAATTTCCATCAGGAAATATCAGCAGGCACCAGGGCAAACCTTTCCAATTTACTGAGATCGAAGGAAGTAACCACAGGGTTCCCTCTCCTGACTCCCTCGGCTCCAACTCTAGCCAAAAAAAAAAATAGGTCTTATTTCCCAGAGATTATCCTATCACACAGCACCCCTACCTGCCCAGTGGGAAGGATGGGATAGCGCTTCCCATGTGGGGCTCCACCCCAGCCACAAGCTGTATTCAGGTCACTGCTCCATGCAGATCTACCTCTTCAACTCCCCACTTAGCAGCATAAACAGATGAACTAGCTCTCTAACTTATGGACTTTACACAGCACGCTCTCCTCAGCTCCATTGCCACTCTTTTTATTCTGGAAGATTCCTGTCAGTGACAAGAAAACAGGATTTGATACCAAAGGCAACAAATGTGCCTCTGAAGACTGGGCAGTGGCTAACTGGGTGAGAAGGAAGCAGATAGGGGTGGTTAGATGTAGGGCAGGAGCATTAAAGCAATGCTCTTTCGAGTAAATGAGTTCTGAACATATCACTTTGGTTGAATATTGACTGTGACCCTTATTGTCACCCTGCTTCAACAGCCAACCTGGTGACATACTTGTCTAAAGTGAATATGCGCTACTTTTGGAAAATCTAGTTATACCAAGTGTGAGTACCAAGCTGTCCCCTTTACTTTCCATACACAGTAGGGCATAGTGAAGACAGAGACTGAATGGGTTGCTTATTGATGTCTCCATGAATGGCTTCCGTGTATGCATCTATGTCAATTGATAGGATGTAGTCATTTTTAAGTTGACTCGCATGCAGATTTATATGAAGGATCTGCTTCTGATGAGCCACATTGATGTTATAGTTTTCTATTGGCTTGAGAACAATGCCACAGAACAAACTGTCATCATTTTTAAAAAATCTCTCTAAAAACATGGACCACTCATTTAGGTGATATTTGCAAAGAGAATCTCGCTGATTAATGAACCTCCAACCTATAATTTTTGTTCTTCAGAGAACCTGGAAGTTAGTTTTAAAAAAAGCTAATTACAATTCTTCCCAAGTCTACACAGTGCAAAAGAAGATACTTGATTGAATTTTGCAAGCTTATCTCTTGGAAAATTGTATAGCCAGGCAATGTAATTTAGTCAATGACAGCATGTGCTTGTGTGCCCACATCCATAAGTCTCCTAAGGGAGAAACACCATAGGTCATAGCCCCTACCAAGAATATCTAAGTTATTACGTCTTCTCCATCCAACCTAAGTGACAGAATTGAATGCAGTTTCTGCTACTGTTTCTGCCTTTGTAGACTCCCCTCTCAAATGATCTCCCAATTAAATGTTGCAACTCCTCAACCAGGTTTGATACACTGTTACTTATAGTTGGATACCCAGGGCCACAGACTAGAATATTCACTCAACTTTTTTGTACCAAAACATGTCCTGCAGGATGATAAATCACAGTGCATTTTGTAGGGAAGGGGGCGTTTCTCTTTGATTGACAGATTTACTGTGCTACCCAGGATGTCCTCAAGCTCACGATCTACCCTCAGTGCTGGGGACAGCCATATGTACTGTGGTCAGCTAGCACTTCCCTTTTTAATTGTTCAGATTGTATCTCCCTCGTCTCAAAATAACTATGTGTTCGGTTTACATACTTTGTTTCATTTATCTCTCTCTATGCCATGCTACATTTACTGAAGAGTCAGGTCACGTTTATGCCTGTAGAGTATTCCATTTTTCAAAGATATTATCCATATCCACTCCTTCCCTTTCTTCCCTCGGCACCTAAATTACTATCCACAAGGTACCAAACAAATATTATTTGAACAGGTTAATAAATAATTATTAATTATGATAAATAAACACAAGGTATCATTTAGAACACATAAAGTGCAGGTGCTATTGCCCACAGACGAATGTAAGAAGATGGCGTGAGGGAGAACATGGCCTGGGAACCCACTGAAAACAAATATTAGGGGCTCCCATGAGAATAAACTGCAAAATCCCAAGCTCTGTTCTGTCGGCAGCTTCCCCTTCTTCTGAAATGACTCCTTGCCACAATGATGTAAGACTCACGGTGCTCCTTGGGATACACAATCCATCTTCAGATGCTCACAGTCATGAGAGAGAGAGAGAGAGAGAGAGAGAGAGAGAGAGAGAGAGAGAGAGAGAGAGAGGAGGGAGCCATTCCTGGGCACGTTTCACCATTGGTGTTGATTCCTAGCCAAGGCTGTCCACCTGCAGAAATCCCCCAACTCTCCCATGTCTACCGCTTTGGCCGATAACGGAGATAATTGTTTCATCCACTTTGTCAAAGCTGAAATGAAAAGGGAGCCAAGCAAATGATGCTGTTGTAAATCACAGAGCCCAGACAGTAGAAGAGGGACAAGATAGCGACTTCATTAAGGGTTATGTATTGTGCCATTAAGTTGGCAGGGGGGGTCACCTTTCGTGTCACACTCGGCCCCTGTGATGCATTGCCAGCTCTTCTTTCCAATAAAATTAAACGGAGATGTAAAACTGATTAGGGGCCATGTTTGCTCCAGCCCGTGGCAAAGGGAATGGTACAGGGGATAATTGATATAAGATTGTAACTGATGCATAATGGCAGCCATTTCTCTTCTTGGTCATTTCATTGCTGACCTTGCCCATTAAAATAAGCCCAGCTGCCTCTGAGAGAGACACTTTGTTTCCCATCAGCCCCAGACCACATGGCAGCTCCCATTCCCCCAGCCATTGGCCCCTCACTGAAGCAACATGGCTATAAATATCACGAGTCTAAGTTTGGGAGGGGCAGCTGGGTCTCATACGGGTACATGCTGTAGGTCCCCTGATGCTACCGTGGGCATGTGCCTGAGCTCCCTCACTCTTCAGCTGACATCTGCAGATAATTGTAAGGCTCACTAGTGTTTAGATACTGCCATGGTGAAAATTACTGTTAACCTCCTTGGTCTGAGTCTCCGGCTTACAATCCCGGGCCTCATTAGAGATGCTCAGCCATTTGGTCGGGTAGAAAAACTGCTATAGGCAATGAAGAACTGATTTTATCTTTACAATAAAAATTTATATTTTAGCAGGCTTTATGAAGTCAACCATTTGGACAGTCTCCACGAGCCATGTCTTTCTGTTGTCCAGTCAACAAATATTTATGAGAAGTCTATTACATACTAAGGACCATGCTAAAAAACTGAGGGTATACAGTTACACCCCTTGTTCAAGGAGCCCACAGATAAATGATGTTTTCCATTGGGATAATAATAGATCACAATTACTGGAGATTTACTATGCATTGAGAACAATTCAGTTATATAAATATTTTTAAATTGTCATTGTCGAGAGAGAGAGCACTAACAAGCCCCCCAGTTTACACATGGAAAAAAGGGAGACAGTGGTGGTCCAGTGCTTCATGTAGGACATTTGGAGAATAAAAGAAAGAGCCTGCATTTAAGATGTCATGAGTTGATACCAAGACCTAAACCCAAAGAAAACTATTTTATTGATTTGGGGGAAGAGGGGTTCTTTAACCCCTCAAATTGTTGATGAATTTTCTCCAGCATTCAAGATGGTAAACATACCAAATGGAATTTATAATCTGAACATCCTATAGGTTAAGACAACGTAAATGAAATAGATACAATGTAGTAAGCATTGACTATTAGTGGCAGAAGGTCCTACTGGGCTTTTTAAAACTCAGCATCTGAAACAGGTGTTTTTCATGGTGGATAAAGGAAAATGGTAGCACTCATTTTGTCCTTCCCACAAACATATTCTCAGTCAGCTTTTAGTATCAAGATCATGGCAAATAGCAATGGATGAAAAGAAAATTGAGCTACAAGGCAGCAGGAAATGGTGTTTATCACGGCTCTGACTACCCACGTGACTGTCCCTGTGTCTCTGTCCCTACCCTAACAGAAGAGGGGCAGACATCGTGACTCAAAGTTCCTCTTGTCTTTGTCTTCAGGGGTCACAACAGTTAAACACATATGTGAATGTGACCCCATCTTCATGGTGTTCTTTATAGCAGTGAATGGAGAGAGATTTTCTCAGACTCACTGGAAGACTGCCAGATTGATGTGTCTGTCTCTCCCTCAGCCTGCCCATCTGTCTGTCTGTCTATCCGTCTGTCTATCCACCACTTCCTCAGCTCTGACAGACTCCAGGTAATGGAGCAGCTCTGGGTGGGAAGGCTATAAATGACAAACAACAGTCTCTCTGCCCAAAATCTGATTAGTCCTGGAGTGGGGTAAGTCAAAGTAGGCTTTTCTTCTCGCCACTTGGAACCATGACCTCACACATGCATCAGAACAGAGGCAAATGCTTTGAGTAAGTGAACACAAGTACTCCGAACATTTCCTCTTTCATGGCTCATACCATGTGGACTGGGAGGCCCCATCTAAATAAACAACAGATAACACGCAAACACGCAGGGCACTTGCCATTTTACCCTTCCTTCCAGGCCTTCCCCAGTCACCTCCCAAGCAGATGTCAGGCCCCTGGGCTGATCATCTTGTGAGTGCTGAGATGCCCCGAGGAGGAAGTTTGGCTTCAGGAATGGGTTTGCCACACCAAGGAATGCCCTATGGCTCTTAGGATTCTTCACATGTGGTGTGATAAGGACAGAGAGTGCTCTCCCCTTGCAGGGATTGCAATAGTAAAGAAATTCTTCGTTAATGTGATATAGACACAGAGCATGTCCATAGCCGTGATGACAATCCACCCTTATGACAATGTTAGAAGATGACTGATGGTTTTGCCACCTTGAAGATAAGAAAACTCCGACTCAGACATATGCTTGAGGTTGCCAAACAAGCTCAGAGGGGTGATCTGTTCCCAGTGGAAAGAGTTCCTTCCCACTCTTCATTAGGAGAAATGGCAAATTTTCTTTAAGATGTGTCCACTTGAGTAGGATTGGCACACATCCTAATGCCCATCAGGATCTTCCCCCAGACATTCCCGACTCCTCTCCTGGCATTGCTATTGAGGAGAAATAGAAGGGATGGCCTGTTCAGCCTCCCAAGACCACACGATGACCCATGGCTCACTCATTTAACAAATACCGACTGCTCCTGGCCACAGGCAAAGGTACAGGCTGGCTGTGAAACTCCAGAACCAGGCTTGGGAAAGTTCAGAGCAATGCTGCAGCCATAGGAGTTTTGGGCCGGACTGCCCTGGTCTCCTGCCCTGGCTCCCTTTCTTTCTAAGCCTTGTCTCTTTGTAAGCTAGTGCCAAGCATGTGAAACACCACAGCTTTGTCTGAGCTCAGCTGCTGACGTCCTCTCTCCTGACTTATCTCAGCTTCCCATAAACGGGTATCTCCAATGTTAGCATCGTTGCTCTATGCCATTCGGACCTTTGGCCAGAAGGATCATTCTACATCTTCATCCATGCTTAAAGGGGCAGGTTTCAATGCCATCTCCTCTGTCAGGGCATTCTGAATCCTCAGAAGCAAAACAAAGTTTCCATATTCTCAGTGCACATTTCCAATACATCATATCCCTCCATGTCCCCAGCAAATATGAGCTGAGTGCCAAACTTCAGTTTGGGAGGTGGGGATGGGGTGGGGACTGAGTCATCGGTGACATAGGGCAATTGTATATTTGACTACCATTCTCTTTCTCCTAAGCTGCCTTGTGGTGAACGAGGAGGGCCTATTTTGCAGATCTGGTAAGCGTCTCAAGCAGGACAATATACACGAGTCTATGAGTATTCCTGAAGGACAGATGCCAAGTAGACCTGCTGGCTGTGGCCACTAGATCTGTAAGAGTGGGTCTACTAGAGCCTTCTTCAAGGCTGGGCAAGCTCACCCTTCTACCCCTGTTCATTATCCACCTTTCATTCTGTTTATTACCTGTCTGCCACTGGGAACCAAGGCAGGAAGACAAATATTCTGAGAATTTTCAGAGAAAAGAAACAAAGAGGGGAAACCTTGGCTGTTATGGAGCTGATGAAATATCTCCACTCAAAAACTTGATGAGCAAGGGAGGCCTGTAATAACCCTGCATAGACAGGCACACCTGGGGCTTCCTGGCCATCCCAACTGTAGGACCAGGCTGGCAGACAGGCCCTTGGGAGAGATGGTACCTCCTGGATTTTTTTTTTTTTGGAGAGCATTAGCAAGGATTTATGTTTCTGCTCAAGCTCTGACTCACCTCTAACATTTGGAGAAGACATCACGCAGGCAGCCAAAGCCCCAGGGAAATAGCGGCAGAATGGGGCAAAGACAAAGAGCTCTGTGACAGGTGACCAGCCCTCTCCCTGGGGGGGTTTCTTACACACACACACACACACACACATACACACACACACACACACACACACACACACACACACTCCTTTGCCATTTCAGGCAGAGCCAGGAAACAAAAGAGTATGTCAGCAAGTGGCTAAAATGTTACAATCCCAGGATCACACTATCAGTCTGTGCTTAGAAGCAGAGAACTGGGTGGAGCCTCTGTGGAGATCACGAGGTTGGCATAAGTCAGAGGTCACTGGCTAGTGCTCGCTTTTTCTGAGCTGTCTGCTCAACAGTAGGTGTGCACATCCATGCAGTCAAGGAGCATTTCGCCAAAACTACTCTTAACTCTGGTATCATCTTGCTAATAGCCTCCAAAGCAATTCAGCTTCTCCCACAAAGACTTCCCAGAAGGGTTTCTAGTGTGTGAATGAATGAATGAATGAATGAAGAGTGAATGAATGAATGGGATTCAAGGGAAAGATGCTTCAATGAAAGGAGCATAGCACAGACAGGGAAAGGACCCAAAGAGAGGCTGGAGACACTGAGGTGTCTGACGCTGCTAACACAGAGGCGAAGTACAAGAAACTGCCTAGACCTGACATCACATCCTCGGAGGAGCCAGTCCAGGATCCAGGCCAGAGGAACAGCCCCAAACAACAGGTCACGGGCCACAGGATCCCAGCAATAGCTCAGCACAGGGGTTCCCAGATTGTGTGCTTGTTTAAAGCTGGCACTGAAGGTACCAGAGACTCGGGGCAGCACAGCCACCAGTGCTCATGAAACCTCCTCCTCTAGGCGGCAGGACAGTCGGACCCTCCTCACTGGCTGGACTCACAGAGCTGCCCACGGAGGACAGTGGGGCCCTCCTCACTGGCTGGACTCACAGAACTGCCCACGGAGGAGAGAGGGCGGAGGGATTTTTCTTAATGTCTTTATAGAGACCGGCTAGTGTAAAGCGTTCCAACATAAGCTTGTTTTTCTGTTCCTTCTTTCTGACCTTGGCATTTTCTTTCTCCATTCCTCGGCCTGGCGCTGTCCTGTGGCCAGGTTTGCCTCTCATTTGTCAATGTTATTATTGAATTTTCAAATGCCAGTAGTACACATAAATCAATGGCTTTCTTCTCCCTGCTGGCATATCCCTGCCACATGTGGTCATTCATTTTTTTAATAAGTCCTCCTCTCCTTTCACCCATTTATAAAAATGCATCTTGCTCCTCTGCCACCGTCCATCACTGGCTGAGCCCAGCTATTTGTTGCCCCTTCGTGCTTATTCATCAACGTTTTCAAAAGCAAAATCACTCTTCGCCTCCTGCTCTTATTGTACCATCAATCTTGACCAGGGGATCAATAAACTTCGCTTTTGCAATTTTCCCCCCCTCCTCCGGAGCTGACTCTCTCCAAAGTGCTGGTCTTTTTATTTACATTTTTAACTGATCGTCAGTTGGGGGTCGGTCGGGGATGGGGGTTGGGGGGGAGGGGGCAGCGGTGTCAGGGAAGCAAAGGGCTTTCATTTGCTCCCGAGGCAGCAATAACCATCCATGGATCGGTCATTTAACACGGTAACCCAGCGAAATTGATACTCGGCTCTTCCCTGATCTGGGTCCACTCGCGTAAATCATATCCCCGGGAAACAAAAGCCCGGCCTAGCAGAGTATCTGCCAGACAGGCCGACAAGGAGGACGGCAGAGCGACTCACCCACTCACTCCAAGGCTTGTTGGGAGAGAGACGCACGCTGACGTCCCGGGAATTCCTCTGCTGTCTTTTATTTGTGTTCAAGGAAAATTACATGGAAAGACACTGAAGTGTGTGTGTGTGTGTGTGTGTGTGTGTGGGGTGGTCAAAGGAACGAAGGCTGAATTGAAGACCAGCAGACATGTTAAAACTGACCCGGCATATGACCCGGCATATAAGCTTGGAGCTGACTGGCTTATTAAGTCTCTAGACCTGTGGACACACCCAGCTCAGGGCCCTCTTGCTGCTGTTGATGCTTCCAGGAAGGAGGGCAGGGTAAGAATTACAAAGCTATATGGACACAAGTGAGTTGCCTCTGAAAAGCAAAGAGATTTCCTTTTCCTCTTCTCTTACGCCTGAGTCTATAACACTTACCCCAAGGCTAAACTAGAACGCATACAAATTAAAAAAAAAAAAAAGCAACCAAAAACTACTATTCCCTTGTATTGGAGTACCTCAGAGCTTCTGGGGGAGAGTGTCTTTTTTTTTTTTTTTTCCTCTTTATTAGATATTTTCTTCATTTACATTTCCCATGTTATCCAGAAATTTTCCCTTACCCTCCCGCGTCCCCGCCCTGCCCCCCTACCCACCCCCTCCCTCGTAATGGCCCTGGCATTCCCCTGTTCTGGGGCATATAGAGTCTGTATGACCAAAGGGCCTCTCCTCCCAATGATGGCCAACTAGGCCATCTTCCTTTTAACCTAGTCACACACCTTGCAAGATGACCACAAGGCCCTGAAAGGGATGATAATATTGTCCCTCTCACTGTGGGTTTTAATTAAGACCCACGTTGACTAAGGGAAGTGGGGGGGGGGGATTTACACTTCCGAATACTATTCCACCCTCACTGATGGGTAGAAGACCAACATGCAGGTCTCACAACTCACTAAAGTCACTTTTGTGCCCATGTTTCAAGCCATGTAGAGACCAAGTTACTTGCACTTAACAGAACATTTGGATACAGCTCCCTGACTCCCAATTCAGCCATTTTTCATTGCCCAATGCCAGTTCGTCCTCAGGAGTCAACTGCCATAGGTCAGGGCGACCCAATGACTCCATGAGTGGAGCTTGAATCTGGTCTAAGAGGACAATTTGCTTTTTCATCTCTTGGAGCCACCAGTCTTTTGTCACAGGTTTGACAATGGAAGTTCAAAGTTCACGAGACAAAGAGGGACCCAGAGGTCTGCCGGCTCTAGTGGGCAGAGAAGCAAGAGCCATGAATCCCAGGACAAGAGGCCCATTCCCAACTGGGGGCAGGCAAATGATTATTCTTGAGTCAGTCCCTCTGTTTTTTTCAGCCTTGGTTTCCTCAATTCCAAAGTTGAGGAGTCACCTCTGGGATGTCTGAAATCTGTCCTAGATGTGCTCACCGCAATCTCTCTGGCACCACAGTGACAGTGAAGAGCCCGAGGACACCACCCTGACCGGAGCAAGGCACCATATGCAATCCTACCCGTCTGTAGCATTGTGCAGACCTGAATGTGCTTCTGGACCAAGCAGTGCAGCGGACATTTGGCAAACATATACTGGCCTCTTTTAAATCTCCGCAGCTGTTGCAGGGGAGTGATGGGATTGGATTAAGACGCTGGTTCGAGGTTTTAGATATTTAGATTTCATGGAGAAGTAGAATTACAAATAAAAATACGACATAAAAATATTTCCAGAAAAGCACGGTGCTGTCAACTTTTAATTTCTCCAAATAAGATCACAAACTATGACGAATTATTTTTGCCATTGTGCCACAGAGGAAGGACACCTTGATGCCCAAGGCTTAGGAAGAATTAATTGCTAGGGATAAGTATAGGTCCACTGACTGCTGTCTGCAACTGATATAATAGCCTCTTGGCCCATCAAACTAAATGATGTGTTGTCTCCAAGAGACAGTGTGGTGGTGATAACCCCATCTCAGACTTGTATATGCTCACAGCACACAGATCAGTTACTAAATATATGTGCATTTTCCTGTGGCTTTTAACTGTTAGGTACATAAATCTCTGTCCTATCAATGAGACTATATACTCCTTAAGTACTGGGACCATTTCTTAAACTCTTCACTCCCAGGTAGAATTAGCTTAGTCATCTGTGTCTACTTGAGATTCAAGGGATGGTGCTGTTTTGTGGCTGAACTGGGCAGAAGGTAAGGAGGAAGCTGAAGCTGTGCAGTGTCTGGTGGGGTCACATCAGAAGAGCCTATGAGATGGACAGGCTCCAGGTCACGATGGTATGAGTGGTGTGAGCTCCTGGTTACCTTGTGCCTGGATCTCTGAAGCCCATTTTGTAGCAAGCCGTACACGTCTACAAGAGAGTCAAGGAGCACAGAGAACACAGTGATTCTGAGCAGGGGATTCTAAGAACTCCCCCCCCCCCACACACACACTATCTGTGCTTTCCTCTCCTCTCGAGAGCAACGTGGCAGCAAACAAGACTCCCAGTCAATTATACGGGCTCCGAAATGGCCAGCCTTAGCAGACACTGAAAAAGAGGCTGGCTGGCATATCAACCTTGCTCTCCTTTAAGCTAGTCCCAAGAAAGGCCCCAGAGAACACACAGCCCGGCTTGAACAGTAGCCAACCTATCAATCGCAGGGTAGATTTGGTCAGTCCTGGGCTTCGGGCTTATGTAACTTCAACTGTGTTTTGCTTACAAGCCAGAAATAAACAATGGGTGACTGGTCATTTTTTAAAAGCCAGCTCCCCTGCAAGGAGAAGAGAGAGGAGTCCAAGAGGCGGAGGGAGGAAGTGCCTGCCAAGAGAATAAACACAACCCCAAATCTCCAACATTTTGTGGTTTGACACTTAATTGATTAGCTAATTTGAGGCAGTAAGATTTAGTGTTTCTGCAGATGAGAGTCTGAGGAGTAATTATAGCTACGGCTCCCATCCCCGAAGAACATGGAAGCTGCAGCTTTTCACAGGTCAAGCAAGCATCCGAGCTTGCACATTACAGCGGATAGAGACTGGTTTGTGGAACACGTCCCCTTCCAGCCCTTCGTGCTGGGATTGCTCCGGAAAGGTCATCTGGTGCCTTTATCAGCATAGACAAAATCCCCTGCCTGTAATGTATGTGTTTATTCTCAAATTAAATATATTAATGTATTATTTGTTCTTAAAATGTCATGGAATAGATAGTGAGCTGAGCCCTCCTGGCAGACCTTTGAAGCTTAAAGAGTAATGTAATAATAGTACATTAATCCATAGGCCGTTCAGTCATCCCCCCGTGGAGGCCCGGCCTCTGAGAATGCTACAAAATGCCGGATTTACAGCTTATGATTGTAGGAGTGCCTTTCCTTAACAATGGGAGGTTTGATAGAGGGGTTCTTACTTAAGCCAAGGAAAGGCACAGGCTCTGTATTATTTTGAAGAGATCCTACTGAGGACTTAAAAAAAATTAGGCAAACATTGTCCAGAATGCAATTTCAGGGGAATTGGGGAGTGAGCTAGAGAATTTAATTATTTTATTTATTATTGTTGTTGTTGGTCTCCTTTGGCTATGTCTTCATAGGAAGTATGATGGGATCCCAGCTTAGTAATTGGGTACCACCCTACCCTGGCAGCAACTGCAGCCAACATAGAGCAAGTGATGCTTAGGTGGGTGAGGTTTTGAAGGGGAGGGGCACTGTCAACTCGATGATGTGAGGACTCAGTGGGAAGGAAGGTAAAGCTGGAGAAAAGACTTACGAGCCCAAGTGCCATTTAACTGCACCGCCAAAGGAAGGAAGGAAGGAAGGAAGGAAGGAAGGAAGGAAGGAAGGAAGGAAGGAAGGAAGGAAGGAAAAGGTCTTCTGAAGTGTCAGTGAAGAAATTGTACATATTTTACACCCCACCCCACCCCAGCCCACACCCCTTCGGCCTTCTCTGTGTCTTTTATTCGGTTTTATTTTTTTCCAGGTTCAACGGCTGCGATTCTCCATGTCGAGTAGTTGTTGCTGTATCGGGGAACCCTGGAGGCTAATAATGCCAGACATGTTCATCAAGAGATGACTTTTGGAGACATGCCTATGATTTCAGAAAGACAGAGTTGGTTCAAAGACTCCGAGCCTCAGCTGGTCTTGAAACTTTGGATTTTGCGTGTCCTTGAGGAGTTATCACAAACTGAGACAGAGTTCCCCAATTCCTTCAGTGGCCAATCATTATTTGTCTCCCCGGAGAAGGTATATAACCTTGGGCCGAGAACAGTTCCCTAGGCGGGCAATTCTCAGCAGCTATGCATCTGCAAGCCTTCAGCAGCCAGTGCTCCCAGCATCTGGGGACAGATACACTGTCCCTGAAGAATGGATCTGCCTGGGAGAAGAATCCCAAGCAGTCCCCTGGGGTGTCTCTTCATTTCTCAACCCTTTCCTGAGAAATTAACTTACCGCTATTCTCACCAGTTGTTCTGACATTCTGCTGCCCTCTGGTGGCTACAGGTACAACTACCCCAACCAGGAAGGCTTCTTTGATCCCCGAGTGTCAGGGGTTCATTCCCAGACATGCACCAGGATGAAATGTTCCTAGTACTGAAGAAAGACTTCTTTTCTTTTCTTTTTTCTTTTCTCCTCTTTTCTTCTCCAACTTGAAGGTTTTCAGAGTCTTCAGGTTTTCAGCTAAAACACACTCGAGTCTAGTGAAAGCATTGCTACTTACCGGGCGTTTCCTTGGTGCGGTCTGGCTAGATCAAGGTCTTTCAGGGAATTGCGGGTGAGGCCCGAGAGTGGAGCGGACTCAAAGGGAGGCTCTCCTCACTTCTACATGGCCTAGAGCTGGCTAACGTTCGAGGACCTTCCTTGCCTTGTACCACGTGGCCCAAGGGCAAGCGCAAAAGGCTCTCTTCACGGAGTGTGATCTCAGGTCCTAGCGTTGGGACTTACTACTTGTAAGGCGCTGTTTGGATCTCTTATCTAATGACCAGCGGCTGCACCTGCGGAGTGTTGCAGTACCTACTGAACAACTTGTTCGCAAAACACTGAACTTGGAGGGCCTGCTGAAGCACATGGCAAACTCCTGGCTTTATTCAGGAATTGATTAGTATTGCATATGAGTTTCCAGAACCTCTCAAGTGTCCTTTTATGTAACCTAAGGCTAATAAGTGATTGAGACCTTCAGACCTCAACCTGCCACAGACTGTTTTCTGGATGCCTGTAAAGGTATCCAGGAAAAGGGGAATCCTTTCAGAAAAATCACTACATCGTGGAAGGCATGCAGGTACAAAGATAAAGGAGTGGAAAGATAGGAACTTCTCTATAGACCTTGGTATACCTTTGTATGCTCACAAAAAGGCTTCCTGCTGTAGAGGCTGGGGGTAGCACCCTGTTCTGCCAGATCTGCCCTGCAAGGTCTTATGCCCTTAGACATAACCTTTCTAACGAGATAGCAAGCCTCAGGGTGGAACTGAACCACCACTGTGGAAACACATGAAGAGACTGGTCTCTACGAATCATATGTCCCGAGCGGGTGAAGTCAGGGTGGAGCTACATCCAGGAGATTGGGTACCTGGAAGACAGTCCAGTCAGTGCTGAGATATCATGAGCATTTTCTGAAGCCCTTACAGGCACAGTGGGATCACTCCCTTGTCCAGAGAATGGACAGGGGGAGCAATGTTATGTTCCTCTTAAGGAGCATACTTGCCAGAATTTTTGCAAAGTTGAAAAAGTAACACATAAGCACATATAAATATATGTCCATACCACTCTCCATATGTTACTTATTTTGCCCAACTTTTAACTGATAGCAATAAATATCATCATAGGAAAGACTCTGGAGGGGGCAACGAGAAAAGTACCACACAAAAATGAACACAGCATAAAATCAAGTTTCTGAAGTGGTTACTATAGTCATATATTAGATATGTCTATAATATTATATATTGTTATATACATAATATATAATATATTATATAAGTATATGTCTTTAGTATAGATATTAGAGAAAGAAGGAAAAATTTAAACAAGGGGAAAATAAGAACATGTGTGTGTCTGTGTGTGTAAATATTTTTTGTGTGTGACTCAAAAGGCAAAAAGCCTTTGGAGTCAGAATAGCTGAAGACTGCAAGAGCAGAAGAGTACCACCCAGAGAAGCTGTCACACACACCGTGACTTTTAGACAATCTGGGAACTTTCAGATCAGGCCACTTTGTTTAGGAAGAAGCAAAAGCTGAACAATTTACTTTGAAATTATGCTCAGAGAGAATGTTTGATCTAGGTTTTTAAGTTTGTGTGTGAAAGTGGGGGGGGGGAACCCCACTTCAATTGTCAAAAAACCTTGGAGCGTAAAATGTATATCCTTCCCCAAATCTCGAGGCTCTGTTCTGGGGAAGTCAGAAGCAGCCAGTGTCTACAGGAGCTGGGAGGCTTGTTTGGTCAAGAGCAAATGCTGATATGACTTTGCGGAGCAGTCCAATCGATGGGCCCCTGTGCTCTCAGAAGTTCCCAACAGGCATACCAGCCCAGGATTCACACCGTGCTGTGTTGTCCAAGAGAAAACTTGCCTTTTCGTTGAATTCACAGAAAAGGGAGTCTGGTTCCTTGGCCTTTCTTGTCTCCTGGGACCTCTCTTTCTTTAAGCCCTGGTCAAGAAGTGAGGCTGATACCAAACATCAGAGACACATCTGGAGGCAAGGTTCTCTCTCAGTCACCACTGGAAGCAAAAGATCTTCCAGATCTAGGCCAGTGAGCAAGTTTTGCCAGGAAGGGGGTCTCCCTACCTCTCAGTGACCATTTTCTTGGGGACCAAAGGGGAGAGAACTGAACTCTGGTGGGTCAAATGGTCACTGTTGTTTTTACTTTTAAAATAGAGCACAAAGCATGAAAGGAAAAATAACAAAGTGTTTTTCTTTTTCTCCCCCCACCCCCTTCAGCAGGCTTTGCTGAACCTAGACCCTGCTCAATAATGGAGTCTGCAGAGCCATCTAAACTGAAGGTGCCTATCCAAGGTCAGTGCCAGACAGGCTTGGAAAGGGATATCCAAACCAGCCAAGATGGCGGGCGGCTCTAGCAGTCAGGCAGGACAGCTCAAAGGTCTACAGGAGCACAGAGGTGGAGTGGGACCCTTCCCTGTGTAACCTCCGCTTGAGGAACCACAAAGGTCACGGGGGAAACTGGCTGAGACTCCTGCCTTCTGTTCCTGCAATGGTATTAGCAATGACTCTTTCTTACTCAATCGCACTCCCAAAGGATTGTCAATAAACTTTTTATGTGCCATAACTGTTACATTAAATAAAGCTGAAAGTATTGAGTAAACCGACTGTAAATCACTTTAGATGCCTTGGAATTACATTAAGTGTGAGAATTATGGATCTTTTGCTGCTTGCAGAAACAGAGAAACGACAGAGCCAGGGGTTTTTATGCTGCCAGCCTTTTGAAGATTTTTTAAATTATTTTTTTATGCTCCACGACAGCCATCTCTTGTAAATGACTTGTTCAGGGGCAAACTAGGAGAAAGGCAGAGAAGAATGGTGTTGGGTGAGAGTGGAAAGGAGAAGGTGCCATGCAGTGAGGGACACAGTCCAATTTTCTCTCCCTTTTGCTTGTGTCTATAGAATCGTTTTTAAAATATTTTTTTCTCATATTTGTACACTTTAAGTAAACGATGAAGGAATGTGTCCAAACACAGATCTGCACATGGGTGGGAACATACTCCTTCTTTGAACTTCCTACAGTCTTTTCCATTCTAGTCTCCCCAGCTGTTATTTTTTTGTGATAGTAAGCTCTTGCTTCAATGGTGTGGGGGTATCCAACAGTCTTCTGAGGCCTTCATGGGGTCAGGCCTGGATTCTAAACAGGGTTGTCAAGGTGCGGAAACTGGAGGAAGTTTGGAGAGAATGTTGATAAAGGCAGAGATGGCTCAGAATGATACTCCCCAGGACCTGTTCTGGCGACAGAACAGGTTTGATTTTGTTTGGGGACTGCAGGGTAAAAGGCTGCTGTCCGACTAGTCTGGTTCCTCTGCTGACCATTCCAGCAGCAAAATCATAACCAGGGGCTGGTGACTCATAGGACTATTGCCCTAATCATCTCATCGGAATGGTGTCGGGAACTCAGACTCCACTTCCTTTTAGGAAGAGAAGGGGTAGAAAGAAGTCATGATACTTCCAGGCCAGGGATGGGTGTGGCTGATGAATAACTCATAGGAAGTCATAGAATAACCGGTTTTGAGGGTGAATACCGCAGAATGAAGTCTCCATGTAGATACCCAAGCCTAACTATTGGAGGCGTTGGGATCCAGAGGGTACGTAGGACCAATTGCTTTTCTTACCTGATGCTCAGTATTGTTTTAAAATCTCTATATTTTTTTAAAGAATAAAAATCTCTATTTCAGCCAACCTGAAACATGAGGTGAGGTCTGGGCTTCCAATCTAGCTAAGGAAATGAGTCAGCCCCACCTTATGGGACAGAAAACAGCATAATCGGGTCCATAGCTTAAGAGAGGACAGGGCTGTGAAAGGATGGAATTTGGAAAAGGGAGACCCAAGAGGGCTTCAGGATCGAAAATGTTGGGGATTCACAAGTTTGTGTTTATTGGGAACGTGGTAAGGAATGAAAAACACAAGTGTGAAGAGAGACAGAGAGGAGAAAGTAGCTAGGAGGCCCCGTCGGTGAGTAGGTTGGGGAATGCTGTTGAAAACCAGGCAGTTCCATAGCCTTATGGAACCGGAGTTTTTGCATAATGGTGATGCGAAAACTAGAGTCTGTGTGAAGGTGTTTGGGAATTTTGTCTCCAGCTGCAGCACCTGGAGTTGCATCCGGGGATCTAGAGATGTGACACCGGAGTGAGTCACAGCCCTCGGTGACATTAGAGCTAGAACATGCATGCCCCATTGCCCCTCCTTCACCGGAAACTGCACAGTAATATCACTTCCTGTCACAGAGACTCAATTGTATGGAAACGCAGGGCTGGAAACTCCCAAGTCTGGGCTTTGACCTTGACCTTGACCCTTTCCTCTTCTATGACACTGAACATCTTCTTTACCTCTCATGGTCTTGGGTGGTGACATAGGAAGGTGGAGGTGGATAGTTTGAAAGTCACCCCTAATTGTTTTGATGGTGTAGCTTTTTCTGTATTGCTTTTCCCTGTCTAGACAATGTGTCAGATGAAAGCCTGCACAACCTCCTTCCTTGGCTGTGAACAAAGGCTACATGGGAGTCTCCCAGCCGACACATCCTGAAGGGATGAGTGGGTGTGCAGTGTGTGTGTGTGTGTGTGTGTGTGTGTAGTGTGTGTGTTTGTGCGTGTGTGTCTGTGTGTCTGTGTGTCTGTGTGTCTGTGTGTCTGTCTGTGTGTCTGTGTGTCTGTCTCTCTGTCTGTCTGTCTGTGTGTCTGTCTGTCTGTCTGTGTCTGTTGAGGGGCTGCTGAGAGTCTATCCAAGACCTTTGGTTCATTCATTAGCCTGGCACAGTAAAATAAGGCTCACCAGCTCCAATAACCCTTTAATTTATCCCAAAGAGCAAAAAAGCCCAAGTTCCAGGCCACCTCTGACTGCCCTCAGATAGGTCTCCAAACAAACTTTGTGTGTGTGTGTGTGTGTGTGTGTGTGTGTGTGTCCATGCATTCATATACATATAAAGATAGGTTGATGTCAGTAGTCTTTCTCATTCCTATCTACTTAATTTTGGAGACGGTGTCTGTTACTGACCTGGGGCTCACTGGTTGGTGAGACTGGCTTCCAGCAAGCCTCTGAGCTCTGCCTGTCTCCTTGCTCTGGTGCCATCTCTCTTGTGAGTACTGAAGATCCAAACTCAGGCCTTCACGCTTGCATAGCAACCACTTCGCTTAACTGAGCCGCCTCTCGCCTCTCCAACACATCCAAATAGTGTGATCTTGAGCTACAAAGTTAACTGCAACATGGAGCCTTTATAACACACAGTCGACACACATATTACAATATTCACAGATAAATGTATACATAAGGGAAAATCAGTGGTGGATTTTCAGTTGAGTGGATGCCAAAGATCACACCCACACTTTGCTTCCAAGCAGAAATGGAGACAAAAATGTGGAAGTGCAAGATGTTTATTGGGGTCTACTTGGGCCAGGATCTCTGGGCTTTGGTGATAAAATGGTAAACAAAAATAGGCAAATTCATCACCTAGGGAAGGAAGACACCCTAATTGGGGGGGGGGGAGAACCACTAACAGTTTAGTAAATAACTGTAACCATTTCAGAGAATGGGCACTGAGGTGAAGATGACAAAACCCAGGTTTGGAGTGTGATGGCTAATACTATCAACATGATAGGACCTCATGTCACCAAGGAGACAAGCTGTGACCAGTGTGCAGGGTTATCTTGATTGGGTTAGCTTCTGGCCATGCTTGTTGGGATGATCTTGGTTAGGTTAACACCATCCTCGAGCTTTGGTCCCAGATTATTAAGGGCCAAGGTGACTAAGTGTCATGTCTTTCTCTGCTTCTTGACTGTGGAAGGAAGGTCACCAGACATTTCAAGCGCCTACCGCCTTGACTGCCCACCGTGATGTTCTGTGCCCTTGAGCTGTGAGGCAAAAATAAGCTTGTTCTTCCTTAACTTGCTTTGTTTCTGGGTTTGTTTGTTTGTTTTTTTTCAATCACAACATCAAGAAAAGTACCTGAGACAGGGAGAGGAACCAGTAACAAGTGTGACAGGCACGCACGGAAGAAGTCCCCAGGGTCACATTTGAGCTGACATATATTATTTGTTTGTTTCTTGTTTGCTTGTTTTTGATTTTCACTTATTTAATGACTTGTCGGCTTACATACCACGAAGCATGTGTGGAGATCAGAGGGCTTGTGGGAATTTATTTTCTCCTTGCACCATATGGGTTTGGTGGGGGAATCAAACTCAGGTCACCAAGCTTGGAAGTCAGCTCTTTACCCGCCGAGCCATCTTTCTGGGCATATTTTTAAATTTTTATTCGTTTTCCCTTTTGGGGGGGTTGGGGTGCAGTCGGGGGAGGCAGAGTTTTATAATTCAGGCTGCTGGCTTCAAACTCACTCTGTAACTGAGCATGACCTTGGACTTCTGATCCTCCCGCCTCTACCTCCAAAGTGCATGTACCCTCATGTTCAGTGCTGGAGACTAAAGGCACAGCAGGCTTCATCCATGCAGGGCAAGCACTGTACCTACTGAACGGAGGCCTTAGTGGCAAGGAGACACTAAATCTCATCATTTCCATCAATGTCTAGGACTTCACTTTTCTTTCTAGAAAGCCACTCCAAATCTGTGTTCCAGCTCTCCTGGCCAGTCCTGTTATCCCCGAATTCGGACATTTAACACTCACATCTTAATTTAAGTCACCTGTGTGGTAGCAATGATAAACGACACAAGAACTACTTTTTTTTTCTCAGTGAAAATACAGCCCAGGGTTTCTGCGAGCTAAAGCAGATTATCCCTCCCCAAACTTCTTATTGCCCCTGGAGGAGAAGGGCTTGCAGATAGACGAAGCCTGTATCCTCACAGAAATGTGATGCCAATCACCGGGCCCCGCTGATTCAAGCTCTGAGGAGAACATCATTAATAGAGATGCCAGTTGAGACGCAGCCCCCTCCCGCCCTGTTTTGCTGATCTTGTAAATTGTCTAGACTCAAGTGTCACAGGCATGTCTTACAACCCATAAGATAACACCTACATTTTGTAGAGCAGAAACATATTAACCTTTGTGGGCTCTAGCAGGGTTCCGACAAAGAATGTCTGGTGAAAACCGGAGAGCATGTGGTAATTGCTTGCCATGACTAGGTGGGGGGTTGGGGTTGGGTGCGCGGAGGGGGACTGTGGCGGGGTTGGGGTCGGGAACCGATCCGGAGCTGTGTGAAGATAAGGAGAAAGATGTCTGGAGGCAAGTCACCTGGGTTTTATTATGCTTGCCCTAAAAAATAATTAGCATAGCCTGTGAAATCATCTCAGGAGAAGTATTCAGGCCTGGCATTTGCCCCGCAAAAGGAAATGGTAACCTAGCTTGTTTTGCTGAGAGTTGGAGAGAGAGAGAGAGAGAGAGAGAGAGAGAGAGAGAGAGAGAGACTAAGACAGAAACAAGGAGAGAACATGTCTCGTGCCCATGCTTCTAGGACGGCAAAGACAAAGGAAAGGAAAGGTCAGGTTTTAAAATAAATGTCTGAAACCACAAAAGGAACAGGGGCCAACAGTGATCACTACAGCTCTGTCGAGGTGGAGCGGAGCCATAGCTTAGCAGGTGCTGCCCCAGCCGAGAGCAGAGGTATGCCTCATTGCCATGGAGGGCTCCAGGATAGGCAAGCTTGTTGGGTTCTCTCTTAATAGCCAACCAGAAGGACACAGAGTCAAGCCCTGCATGAATGCACAGGCCTCAGGCCCAGGCCTCATGCCCCATGCTCCTGCTGACCGCAGCCAGGGCTGCAGCATGGGAGCAGAGTGGCCCCCCTAAGAGTTAGCAATCAGTATCTCACATCTCAGGCCTCTGATTTGGAGGAACCCAAGGGAGCAGTGTCCGGCCTGGTTCATTTTGGGGGTAGGCATGGGAGTGGGGGTGGGGAGAGAAAGAGAGGGGAGTGAGGTAGGAGCAACATTTCCCCTTTTATTCTTCCTGGAAAAGGAAATGCACTATGCCTGTGTAGGAACATCGGTATGCCTTTAGCTAACCAGACAGGAGCAAGACTTTGTAAGATGTCTTCGTCACGAAAGCCTTTCCAGTTTCCTCTCAGGGACTAGAATGTTCCAGAGAGTCAGTGGCTTTGGAATCATGAACGTAATGAGCCAAGGTTAACCCTCTGTTTGTTCCCTAAAACTCAGGAAATTCATGTCTTAGGGGAGGTGGCTGCTAATTCCAGAAATCATCCAGCCCCATTGTTGGTCACAGAGAAGCAGGAGGCTGTGTCTTATTCCTGGTGTGGCCAGTGTGAGGTGGGAATAGTTAGTCCCCATTCCTTAGGGCTGTGGCCTTTTTATGGCAGGAGCAGGCATGTCAGCACGGGCCCAACTTACCTACATGGCCTCTGTGGTGGTTTGAGAAGAACGGTCCCCTTTGGCTCTTAGGTTTGAATGCTTGGTCACCCGGGAGCAGCACTATTTGGGAAGGGATTGGAAATGCGACCTTGTTGGAGGAAGTGTGTTATAGGAGGTGGGATTTGATGTTTCAAGGGCCCAAGCCACACCCTCCCACTCTCTCTTCCTGCTGCCTGTGGATCTGGATGTAGGACTCTTAGCTATTTCTTCCTCATCTGCTTGGGTGTGCCATGGTGCTTCCCACCATGATGACACGGATTAAGCCTATCTGTAACTGTAAGCAAGCCTCCAGTTAAATGCTTTCTTTTATACGAGTTGCTGTGGTCATGGCGTCTCTTCACTGACTGAGGTGGCCTCTCAGCATCTTCTGGCTCTAGATGTCTCCTGAGTCCCAAAGTCTAGGGCAAATGTCATCATGGGGATTCACATTTGCTCCACCGATAGCTGCTCACTACCACTGCCTTCCCTCTGCTTGCTTCTTTAGAGAGACGTAGCAGACTGTATAAGTCACACTGAGGTGATGTAACAAAAGACAGTAGTTCTAAGAATTGACAGAAATCTGCTCCTCACAGCCTTGGAGGCTGGAAGTCCAAGCTAAAGATGCTGGCTTACCTGATGCCTGGTGAGGGTCTTCCTGTTATTGGAGATGGAGATTCACCTGACCTCTTCCCAGATCATGGAAGAATCAAAGACATTTCTCTTCCTTCTCCTAAAGCCAGCAGCACAATGGGATGTGGCCCATGCTCTGAGCCCCTTTGACCCCAGTTTCCTCCAGAGAGCTCCAGCTCAATTACACCCCCATGGGAACTGAACATTGCATCTTGTGGATTAGAGGGGAAAGACATAACCTAGTCCATAGCAGAGCCAAATGTTATTCTGATAGCCCAGGTAAACTTCACCATTGGTTTCCAGATAAGGCCAAGTCCAGAACCCACTGACACGCCCATGGGGTAGCCAGGGAGAACACAGTGGAGCAGAACTTCAGAGCCAGAGCTGTGGGCTGCTGGCTTCAGCTCAGCCCCTGCTGGAACGCGGTGCCTTGTTCCAGATAAACAACTGCAAGAGGACAGCTTGGCCAGCAGGTCCTCTGGGTCAGTTTGAGGCAGTCCTAGGTGTCCTTGCTACAAGAGGACGAGCAAGGGAGAGGACATTCTGCTGGCTTCTCTGTCTGCCAGGCCCTCCCCTAGCCTCTCCCCTCCTTCTCTAGCCTCTCCCCGCCTCCCCCGCTTCTCCCAGCTTCCCCTAGCCTTTCCCCTCCTCCCCTCTCCCCAGCCCAAGACGTCAGTTCTGAAGATGGCTTACAATCGCTCCCCCCCAAGCTGCCCTATGAGAGCCTTTTCTCATGGCCTAGCTGATAATTTATTTAGTTTTGCTAAGTGTTCCTTTACAGGGAAGGAGAAAGGGGAGGGGTGAAGGGGAAGATGGGTTGCTGTCTTTGAAAAGCCGACTCATAAATGTTCAGGTACATTTCTTTTTCTGTAGGCTAAGCAGCTTTCTCAGCCAAAAAAATAATCACGCGGCAGGCATCTCCGAGGTCTGGGGAGGGCAGACGTATTTTATCTCTCCTTGGTGATGGCTCCGAGCAGTTAATGCTCTTGCATTTTAAGCTTGAATGGATTTTTGTCCAAGGTAGCTACAGTTTTTTTCTCCCCCCTCTCAAAAAGGTCTTCGTAGCTCTAGAAAACAAGTGTCCTTAAAGTAAAGGGAAGGCGTCTTCTGCCTCCAGGCACTGTACAGGATGTTGGATATGCTATTGTTTGGCCCCTCAAAATCCAGTCTCACCATTAACCTTCACCCCTTTCTAGCTGTTTGGCCGATAGAACTCAGAGCATAGTACAGTGGAAAGAGGATTTTAGGAAAGAAAGGGATTGTAATAAATGGAGTCTATGAGCAAAGAACAAGTTGGCATGCTGTATACTTCTTTTGGACATGATTGAAAGAGTTGGCACCCCAGCAGTCATCGTGTAACCGTGAAGCAAACACAAAGAGCCAAGGTTCTCAGGCAGCCCAGTCAAAAAGTGGAAATCCCCTGGATGTTTTAGATCACAAACTGTTGAATCAGCTAACCTTAGACTCCTCTGCTAAGTCAATAATACATGTGTGTGTCATAAAGGCACTGTTAAATGGGAATCCGGGTTGTTTGTAGCCAAAAATAATTCCTAACAGACACACTAGATCCCAAGGTTGGGTCTGTCAGGTAGAGGCTGCTTTTTAAAAAGTCCCTTGGCTTTTGTTTCCCCCCCCCCCCACTATGAATCTACAAATGGAAAGTACCAGAAATAAAGCAAAGCACTCACACCTTGGCCTCCAGCCACATCTGCCAGCCTTCTTCTGCACGACTGGGTCATGCCTGTGGAACCCTTATTCTCTCTGTGCTTTAGTCTGGCATGCAGTCTACTTGGTCGTCCTGAGGAGGTTCCCTGTGTCCTGGTCACCAGCATCATGGTAGGGCTGTTGCTGAGGTTGGTGTCCTTTCAGTGTTCTGCATGAAGACCTGGAGGAACTTATCCTGGATTCAGTGATAGCAAGCCACTCCTTTCCCTGGAGTGTCTGGAGTCTATTGGGACTGAGCCCTTGGCCAGTTGTCAGGTTTCAGGTTACTTCCTTGGAGAGGAAAGTCTGTCTCATGGATGCTTCAGGGTCCACCTTCTGCTGTGTGGGGTAGACATCCTTCCCATCATGCTCTACTGGCCTACAGCCTCAGACTAGGCTCCACCTTCCACGCTCTGCTACCTCCCCATAGTCTATTCAAATTTTGAACTTATCAGCAGATTCAAGTGCTGCTTATAGCCAAACTCTCCTACTAATCTCTGACCGAGACACCCCAAAGCACTTCTCAATAATCCCCTCGATGTTTCTCAGTCCAAATGAGTTGACACCTAGGATTTACCACCATATATCCCTTGTGCAGAAACTCACTTAGCTGTGGCTAGTTGATCAGCTGTAGTTCTTTGTCCCCAATCCAGTGCTCTGCTCTTTGTGACAGGTTCATCACAGACATTCACAGCCCCTTCTGTGCTTTAGAACTCTGAGAGACCATTCATGGGGTAGATTAGGCAAGAAACCCCAGTGGAAAAGTAACAGAGGAGCTGACCGACAGGTACTGGTTGCATGTCTCCTACCCTTATCAGGTGCAACAGAAATGACATCACAGAATGAATCCATTTCTACCTGATTTTTCCTGCCAGAGGCTGAAGCAGGGAAGGCAAGTTGCCCTGAATGCAGAGGGCAGGGTACTTGAGATGGTGGCTGTATTAGTTATTGTTTTGTATTGTGTCAATATACAATGGCCAAAGGCAAGTCATAGAAGAAACAGTTTATTCTGGCTTATGGCTCCAAAGGGAGAGTCTGCAGCAACTGGAAAGTCATGGCATGCCAGCAGGAAAAGGAAGCTGGCTGGTTACTTTTCCATCCACACACAGGAAGCAGAGAGAGGTAGCAGGAAGCAGGTGATCCTGTAAACCCTTAAAGCCCACCTCTAGTGACATACTTCCTCTAGCAAGACTCTACATCCATAATCTCCCCTAACAGCACTACTGTGCTGGCTATTTTTTTGTTAACTTAACACAAGCTAGAGTCATCTGAGAGGAGGGAACCTCAATTGAAAAAATATCTCCATAGGACAGGGCTGTGGGCAAGCCTGTAGGACATTTTCTTAATTAATGATCAATGGTGGAAGGCCCAAACCTATTGTAGATGGTGTCATCCCTGTGCTGGTGATCCTGGGTGTTAGGCTGGACAAGCTATGAGAAGTAAGTCAGTAGACTACGCCTCCATGGCCTCCTCCTCCCTCCATGGCCTCTTTTTCCCTCCATGGCCTCTTCCTCCCTCCATGGCCTCTTCTCTCCATGGCCTCTTCCTCCCTCCATGGCCTCTGCATCAGCTTCTCCCTCCAGATTCCTGCCCAGATTGATTTCCAGCTCTGACTTCCTTCAATGAAGGGTAATTCAAATGAACCATTTCATCCCCAATTTGCTTTTAGTCATGGTGTTTCATCATAGCAATAGTAACCCTGACTACAACTACTACTAACTAGGGACCAATTGCTCCAATGTATGAGCCAATGGGAGACAGGTCTCTTTCAAACTCCCGCAGAGGTTCGTCGGATTTTTCAGAGGGGTATCACGAATTGTAAATGGCTACTTTGAAATTATGTCCAAACTGGTATTACTGTTAGGTTTGGGGTCACAATCTGGGTCTCAATAAGTCAGGTTCTACCACCCTTCATTGATAAGCCAATTAAAACACCAAAGTAATAGCAAAAGTGCAAAGATGTCCAGCGTGGCTACACTGGAAAGAGGTACACAGATACTGAGTGACTTTCCTCAAGTTCATTATTGGGGTCCTCAAGTGAGGTTAAGGTTCAAGTAGGAGACCAGACTCGTGTATCTAAGTTGCCATTAGTCAGTGCCACGATCCATCTTTGTCTCTTCTGTAAGGTTGCTAACAAGTTCCAAATCTATTTATGGGAGAAATCTTTCCTCTCTTCTTGGCCCATGTTTTGTGTTTTCTCTTGTAGTATGAGATACCTGGGGGAGAATTCCATTTCTTCTGGGTCTATTATTTAAATAGAGTGCTCAGCAAAGTGAGGGATACAATGGCTCTTTAGAATATTGTCATCCTTTGTGGTTATAGTACCAGGCCTGAGCTGGAGGAGACTCTGGTACCTGCTGCTATGAGAGAGATTAGTGTGATCAATAAGTAGTATAGAGCGGATACATGAAACAGAGTGTGCATGTCTTTTCCCTGCTGAAGGCAAAAGGACAAAGCTACAGTCAGACGATGTGTTCAACAGGAGAGAAAAGCCCCTGCAAGGCCAGCCACACTGTTGTGGAATGTGTGGTGATACAGCATCTTACAAAACCAACTTGGAGAAAAGATTTCGTTTAGCTTCTGTCCTGGTCTGTTGGCCCTGTGGTCTTTGGCTCCCTAACAAGTCAGTACGTCATGGTAGGACAAAATGACACACCTTTGTTTCATGGGATAAAAACAAATCCATTCACCTCATGGGGCTAGGAAGCAGAGGGAAAGGAAGAGGAGGAGCTGGCCTCTCCATTTTCTCTTCTAGGACACACCCCAGTGACATAACTTCCCCTCACCAGGTCCTACCCATTAAAGGTCCCACCCTTCCCTGATAGTGCTTGGGGTTGGGAATGAAGCACATAGGTGGTGGGAGAAATAGAAGACATTGAATGAGAAATGTACTGTTGGTTGGTTCCTTAGATCCATGTCCCAGACTCAAGATCACAGTTAGGATCCCACTTCCCAAGATGGCAGCAAAGGGATCCTGCCGACTTCCACCCCACCAGATTTCTGAAGGACTGACTGTACAGATGATAAGACTAAGGACCATGCTAAACCACATGGATCGAACCGGCGGAACACACCCTTCCACATCCCTACCAACTGGGCTTGCTTACCTGGACAACTGAGAGGAGTAGAAGCAAGAAAGGGGGGACACGGTGGCACTCATTTCTGTTTCCATACTAAACAGGAATCGCTCATGGGTCTCAGGTTCAGTGAGTTAACTGGTAGAAATGAAGCGAATTCCTGGAAATGCTGATTAAAACAAACAAACAAACAAACAAACAAACACCTTAAAACAAAGTCCAAACACCAACCCATCAACCAACCAACATATACACAAGCATGTTTAAACAGCAACCAAACATCCCTGTGGGGCTCAACTGTAGGGGAAAATTATTCTCCAAGAAAAATTACTGATGAATATTTTTACTGAATATTTCTTCCTATCTCCTACAGCTGAGATCCTACTGAGACTCTGGACCCGGGTGAGACATGTAGGCCAGCCTGTGAGCCCAGGCTGTCTCACTTCCCACCTGTCAATTCTGGATCGTCTGAGGGGCAAAGCATCCCTCAGATAAGAATGGGGTTGTCTCCAGTTGAGACAGTCTTCCAGATTACTAAGAAGAAAGCAGTCACAAAATAATAACAGCATCATTTGTTTTGCAAATGGGGAACTAAGAGATTTGCAAAGCTGCGCAAACCAAGAGCATAAAACCGAATAACAGAGTAAAGAAAAATCATGGCATAAAAAGGAAAATAAAGGGCATATAAATCCAAAGAGCATAAGGCCAGATGGCAAGATGTGGAATTTGGTGAGCAAGAGGATGAAAAGCTATCTGTTTGTAGGAAAGCACTCTCAAGTTGATTTGAGTGACAAAATCTGCCTAGTTTTGCATCATTCAAGAGGTTGTCGGAGATGAAAAGGAGGTCGTTTTAATGTAGCAATTCCCCATCCATAGGGCCCTAGGCCTATTTCAAAGGCGTGTGGAGGGACAGGTGCCGCATCTGCTACACTGCCACCCCACATTGAAGTGGTTCCAGTTTTCAGCAGAAACCAGGCCAGAGACTATGCATCACCAAAGACAACAACCTGAGACCCGGAGATCAAATTCATAATTCATAACAAATTAATAAACAACCCCGCATCCCAGCCGGAAGAGCACTGAGCTGTGTAAATTGAAGGGACAGCAGCAGGGTCTCTTGGAAATTCCCATAGAAATGAACAAACCCAGCTTGGGTGTGATCTTGGACATGCATGTGCGGATAGGTCACCCTATGATACACAGAGAAGACAGGAGAGCATCAACACAGGATTTCTAACCCGCTATACGTATAAATTTGCTGATGAGATAATTCTGATTGCACCTGAACAAAAATGGCTTTCAGTACAACAAAATCCAGATGAGCAACGACAAGAAGCAGTGCCTGTCCATTTGTCCATCCTTCAAATAAATCTCAGAGCTGCAGTCACCAGAGGAATGAGAACCAGCCGGAACCAACGGCAAATGAATAAAGGAACTGCACCAAGGGCATCAAGAATCATGTAGATTTAATTATTAAATTTATGTGCTATCAAATAAACAGTACAATTAGCAAATTTATTTAATATTTAATAAAAACAAATAAGTAGCTGTATCAGTAAGATAAACATCCATGCAGCATATGTTAATATTTAATAAATTTAATATAATTTTTAAAATGTAATAAAAAAGCAATTGAGGACGTAATAAGTAATAACGGAGAAAAATAACTAAGTCAGTTGAGTGGAATATCAAGTTAAGAGTCTCACTTCACATTAAGTGTCTGATGCATAATTAGAGCAAATAAAAGTTTGTTAAAGGAAGAAATTAATAAATGAATGAATAATATATTGGATTCTAGATGGGTTAAACACATGACAATCCATAAAGCATTACAAGAAATTAACAAGCATATATTGTGCTGGTCTCTAATTGAGAGACGCCTTACCTATGGAAGTGATAGATAATGAAGAAAGCATTCGGTGGCACCCATCCCACAGCCCTCTCCCATGTTTCCCTATGAAAAAGCACACAAATATGATGTGCAAGGATTAATTTCTTTCATTTATAAGAAGCTCTTGTGAATCAAAAGCACAAAGACAAACACACCAACGGATGCGAGAACAAGGACAGGGAGAGACGGGTCTCAGCCAAGAGACGAATGGCTGATAAGTGTACAAGCAATGCTCAACCTCATTTGTTATCTCAGACATGAAAAATTAAGTAGAACAGAAGAAAAATACAATTCTAAAAAAAATCTGTCAGCAAAAACTCTTTAAAAAAAAAAAAAAAGCCCAGCTTCTGGGTGCCACGCAAAGACTCATGGGAAGCCGGGTTCCAAAATCCTGTACTTTATTGGTAGGGGATAAATCATAGGGAAGGTAAATGGAATTTTGACATAGGACTAGTTAAAAAATATATGTGTTCATGGTGATAAGAAGCATCGGCTTCAAAAATGTCTAGTGTTTATTCTTGGTATAAACACTTGTAAGATCTTTTAAAGAAATCAGATGAATGCAACGAGACATATGCAAATAAGTTCATGCTAGCATAAACTGTGTGTATCTCTACTTAAATTTCCAAAGTGAATTAGCGATCAACTCTTAGGCTATATTCCTAGCTGCACTTTTCGTTCAGGACAGGCTTCCCAGGAATAGTTACTGAAATGGAGAGCTACAACAGATGCAATACCTACAAAAAGAACGCTGTATGTCTGCTATCAATTTGTTATAAGAATAATTGTATCCACCGACAACAGAGAAGGTCCTTCTCTGTTGTCACTAGATCCCAAGTTCAGTTCTTCCCAACGACACATACAAACACACACACACACACACACACACACACACACACACACACACACTACACACGTGCACAAAGACAAACCAAAGAATAAGTGCATTTAATATGTGTATATAGGAAAGGTTAGAAGGAAATAAACAAACTTAAGAATTATTTTTATGTGGAAAGGAGGTATTTTTCTTAACCTTTTCTAACTTGCAAATATATTTTTACATCTATCAAACACTACACTAGGCGTCTGGGAAATGCATAGACAGAGGATACACATCTGGAGTCTGAGCTTGGTGTGTCTGGTGGGAAGCCAGACAAGATTAGGTTCAATGGTTATGGAAACTATGGGGAAAAACACAACTCAGGGATCAGACTGTCCGAAGACTCCAGTCCCGGGTCAGTTACTATGGGTAGTGTGGCCTCTGAATCTTCATCTCCAATTAAATAACATGAGTGAGGTAAGCCTTACTCTGCCGAGCTGTGGCTGCAGCCAAGTGAGATAGATAGCATGCTGAAGAGGAGGCAGGGGTACCCCATCCATGCCCTATTTACTTCCATCTGATCCTTTACATCTTAAATGTGCTCTATAGATTAGGTACCTGAGACATGTCTGCCTTTTGGTATTGTGTTCTTCCCAACAATTTACATCTTGTATTGAGGATCAAATATCTACAGAGTGCCTGCTTATTTTTGTGCGTGTGTGTTTGATTTTTTTGTTTTTTTCTTATCCTAAGCTGTTACAACGGACCTATATATGCCAGTAACCTAGGCATATTTCCATGAATTCAGGCTATTTAGTTTCTGACATCATACACTAACCATACATTTAGACAGCTTACCAAATCTACACTCCTCCTTTTGGCATGCATTATTATCCATGAGTTCAGTGAAAGATTTAATGTAGTGATTTGTAGGTTCCTGGGACTTTTACTTTGAGGTGCCCTTATCTTGTATGGCCTCTCCCAGGTCCTCTGGTAGGACAGCTGTATTGAACCTAGTGAAGCAGGCTGTGGAGCTTCACTTCCAGGCTTGAAGGACGTGCTGCTATGACTGTCTTGCGTCCTCTGCTCTCACATATCCCTACTTGTTCTCATGCTTATAGACAGTGCTGTTCCATAAACCCTTGGAAGGAAAGCAGCACCCCACGGTCTAGGCAAGTCTCAGCCCTATCTTCTTCACTTTGAAAGGCTGTTCTGTGCTTCAAATGTCTGGGGTCAGTTTCCATTTCGAAGTTGCTGTGTATTTGTCTTAAATTCACAGTTGAAACAAAAAGAAATCACTGGGCATGGTGGCGAGGACCTTTAAACCCAGTTCTGGGGAGGCAGAGGCAGGTGGATCTCTGAGTTTGGGGCCAGCCTGGTCTATAGAGCTTGTTCCAGGGTACACAGAGAAACCCAATCTCAGAAAACAAAACTAAAATTTTCTTCTATTTCTTGCTTCACTGAGTGAAAGAATAATTTTATTCTGTTTGCTTAACCACAGACTTTTATTTTTTTACATATGAAAGGTAAAAGCTTTTTCTTTTTCTTTTTCTTTTTCTTTTTCTTTTTTTAAATGCAAAACGTACTGTAGAGATTCAGAGGAAATGATGTCAGGGCATTATCCCTCAAGTAGAACAATAAACGTTTTCTAGAAAGAAATAACAACTTGAGAAGGGCAAAGCTTGGGGCTGAAGCACACTTGGGTTCACTAGAGGAAATGAGATTGGGGAACGGAGGGAGAAGAAAGCCAAGGGAATAGGGAGAGAGAAGCATCCCAGCTTAGGGGCACTCACAGGTGCCTCCCTGCTTCTCGCTACAAAGCCTTTCTTGGGTATGACTCCAAACTGACAAGGCTGCAGGTCAAGATCTACATTTCCCAGCCTCCCTCGGGTGGGTTCAGGCTCTCTCAAGGTGAGCACAAGCTCCAATGAGATGAGAACAGAGGTGAGGTAAGAGAGAGCCGCGTGGTTCCTGAGTCAGACCCTGCTAATTCAGGTGGCTCTTGAGGCCGGCACTAAAGACCACCAGGGTTTCGGAAGCAGCAGTGATGGAGTTTCTTGCACCCAATACCCAGGGCTATGGGTGTCCATCTTCGTAGAGCTGTTTTGCTAGAACATTCTTGTATGATGGGAGGCATTCTCTGACTGCTCTATTTCTGGCTGTTTCCATACAAGCTCAATTTTATGATTAGTTATAACCTCTACAAACTAGCATATTATTTGCATACACATTATGAATGTGTATAAACATATAGACGCTACAACTGTTATGTTTGTTTGTATATGTAGGTATGTTTACTTGGATCTGGACTGGTCCTTGGAAGGCCCAGTGGGATGTCATCAAAAGTCTGGTTCTCAGCTTGGCATTTTTGTGAGGTGATGGACCTTTAAGTAGGGCCTAGTGTTGGGTCTTCAGGTCACTGTATGTATTTTCTTGAAGGAGATTGTGGGATTCCCCCAGTTCTTTCCTCCTCTTCTTCAGCCACTTCTCAGCTACACTGTACTGTCTTGCCACAGGCCCCAAAGCAACAGGGCCAATCCATCACAGATGAAAACCTCCAAAATGACTAGCCTAGATGACGTCTTTCATAAATGTGCTGCAGTGACAGAGAGCTAATACAGGCATCATTCCAAGAGCAACTCATAGTAGTGGGCACTAGGGTGACACCCGAGGACACTGGGCTTGGAGCTTCATGTCCTCCGAGCCTTCTATCTGACTCAGATGCTCCAGAGGAGGTGATCATGGAGAATGAGCTTGTCATGGCGTTCATGCCTCATAGGACAATGGTTTGCAACCTTCCTAACGCTGTGACCCTTTAACACAGTTCCTCATGTCTCGGTGACCCCCGACCATAAAATTACTTTCATTGCTACTTCATAAGTGTAATTTTGCTACATTTATGAATCATAATATAAATCTCTATGTTTACCTATGGTCTCAGTGACCCTTTGAAAAGGCCAGTTGACTCCCTAAAAGGATTTTAACCCACAAGTTGTAGGAACGTCTGTTGTAGGAACCACACCGAATATCCAGAGGTCCCTTTGACACCTGTGGAGAAAAGCAGGAGTGCTGAAAGACTAAATGTCTTCAAGAGGCCTGGGAGTGAGATCCGGAAGCTGGAGAAGGAGTGACTTTGAAGCCAAGGCAGCAGCAAGTTCTAAGGATACAGGTGTCAATAGAGATCACTCATCTACAGCAGAGGACTGGACTCAGCAAAGAATAAGGCCAGCTTTGGTGAACTGTGGTTCTGCAGGAACTCAGCGGAGTCGAAATGCTCCCTTGAAAGAAGGGAGAGGACACTGTACTTTGCACTGGGGCTCGGAATAGTAACTGAACACAGGAGGAGAAGGCAGCAGCAGCAGCAGCAGCTGTGTGTGTTTCCGGACCGAGTGCTGAAGAAGAAAGTCTAATGCACTTTTCATTTTGAACATCTGAGTCAGTGTGATTTACCACTGTGTGCTACTGTGAGCTTGTCTCACTAGATACACAGGGAAGTTGGAGGGAGAGTGTAGGAGGAAAAACCACAGGTCGTGTGGCCATACATTCCAAACACCCGACATTTTGTAATTGGCACCTCACTGATCTCAATTATCAAATACTGAGACACTTCAGATTTTCCGTAGGGAGTCCCCATTCAGTCTTCAATACTGGTATCTTTTTAATTTCAGTGTATTAATAAGATTGAGGAAGAAAGTTTTATCCTTGTTCTCAAGTTCCTATTCCCAGGCCCAAGATCCTGAGAAGTTGCTAAGTGGTGCAACCAACATCCCAAGGCTGGGAAAGAAGACAAGGCGAGGCTCCTGATGCTGCGGTAGGAGGGGCCAGTGACCTAGGATGCCAAGACTCAGGAAAAGGGAAAGCAGGTGAGGGAGAGAGCCAATTAGCATAGTTAGGGAGAGTATTGAAAAACCAAGTGTTTACCCATTAGTCACTCAACTGTCGGGTTCTCAAGATGTTAACTAGCTATATGTCTGATGATGTGCTCTGTCCCAAAAAGAGGGTCCTGGACAATTAAGAGGGGGGAAACATGAGGTTAAACAGTGTAGAATAATGTCTAATGTCACATGCTGTTAATAGATTTTGTTATAGATCCACGAGGCAAATAATACAGCATTTTCCAAAATCATTTGCTCATTGAACCCTCCTATATATTGATTATGGTTTAGACTATGCAAGCCACAAATCTACCCATGAGAGTCAGGTAGTATGGAACATTCAACTAACTCAAGTGTAGGCATAAAACCTACCCAGAGACCCAGAAATGCTTAAGACCACAGACACTAGAAACTGTTGGGTTTCAGAACCCAGTCAAATGGTTGAGGTGCCTATTAACAACATATTAAGGGGGTAACTCCCGTCATCCTTCAATACCTGTGGCTCCTCCCAACTCTCCCAGCATTCCTCAGGACCTGTGGCTCCTCCCAGCTCTCCCAGCCTCCCGCAGTACCTGTGGCTCCTCCCAGCACTTTCTGATCTGCCCTCCACTCCAAACCTCTGACTCTTAGAGGCTGCTTCCCTTCCCTCACCCCATGCCATCCAGCCATTTTGTTAAGGACTTCTCTGGCTCTCTTCATCTCCTCTTATGGTCCCGTTTAGTCTGCCACCATTTTCAGTCTGGACTCTTTCCTCTGACATCTTCCAAATCCCTTATATACACAATAAAAAAAATCTCCATAGTTTAGGAGTCCTTTTCTCTTTTCTTTTCTTTTCTTTTCTTTTCTTTTCTTTTCTTTTCTTTCCTTTCCTTTCCTTTTCTTTTCTCTTCTCATTCAGGAACATAATCTAGGAAGACCTGGACAGATGCTCAGGCATCATACCACAGGAGGATCTTCACATAAGTCAAGTGGATTAAGATTCAGAACCCAACCCTCTGTCTTTAGTTTGTTACTTCTTCAGTGGAAAGACTGGTCTTAATTCAGCTAATTAATCACTAAGCTAATTAGTGCATTAAAAATCTGCTTTTCTCTCGTTTGTTAGAGGGAGAAAATAGAATCCATTTATAGAACGTTGTTGTGCCTGTTTTAATTAGGAGGCAAAGTGACTTGGCAGTAATAAGATCTGAGGTTGCAGTTTCCAAGCTTTGACTTTTTTACTATCAAACCTCAAATAGTCATTTTGAAATTATATGCTTTTCATTCCCAAAGTTACAATCCTGTGGTCACTAACTCCTTCTAGAAATGACAGGTTTTCACAGGCTGTATTGAGTGTCACATATGTAATTTGTTCTAGATTCTTCAACTTCTGAATTTATGAAACTCACTAATCCAGCCCCTCTTAAAGGTCTAGTCATAAAAACAGACACTGCGCTTCCTCTGAAGACACAGGGTCAGCAGTGGAAGGAAGAAAGCAATTGCTTTCTGGGTTTTTCTTGCAAAGGACGTGACAGTTATGCAAAGAAGGGTTTTTAATATTCATCAAAGGCCTTGGAACCCTGAGTCCCATTCCACAATGTCTAGAAGATTTATGGAACTGAAAGTTCTTGCTCAAGTTTCCTGGAAGCCTTTGTTCTGGGAAACCCAGAGAAAAGGAGATAGCAAAGCCCACACAACATCCTTTGGTTCTTAAAGGATGTCGGTGTCAGTTGGTAGGCAGGTATTTTAGAGAAATCACCTATGGGGGGTGGGGCACTGCTAACCTTTTAAATGACTACACCATTCCTTCCAAGTTTTTGTTTGTTTTAAATGATACTGTCTGAAAAACGTATAGTAGCCAAATGAAGTCTCTAGGTCACTATCGCTATTTTTAGGTTGACTGGAATAGATTTTGTTCATCAAAAATTGCTAAATTTCTATTACCATGTATTAATTATATAAAGTAAGAAATTTCTTGTGTTATTTTTATGTATGTGTGCAATGTACTTGGATCTCCCAGAATTCTCTGTATCCCACCTCTGTCCCTTTTCCTTTCTGAACCTGGGCCCCCTCCCACCCTTTTACTTCTGTGTTCTTTCCTTTTCTCTTCCTACATTGCAGACAGGACAGAAAACATGTGACCCTTGCCTTTATGGGACTAACATATTTCACTTAACAAAGGCTTTAGCCAGAAGCATTCTTCTCCACCATATTTTTGAACATATGATATGACCTCAAACTGGATATCCTCAGGTATATTCTCCCATCTGAGTATACGACAGTGATAGTCTTTCCGAGTGAGGACCAATTCTTTGTTGGTCCAGGAGACTCTGTTTTGGGATTTAGCTGTGGTGTCATCAGTCGGTGGACCAAGCCTTTTCTGCTTTACTGATTGTACTTACTGGCTTCATGATCACTGGCTCAGGAAGCACATGGCATTGACTGAAATGCCTGTCAGTAAATTTCATGTTTGGTGACATTTCCTTTTTTCCCCAAGACCAACTGAGGCTAGAAGTACTAAACAACTTCCAAGCCACCTGTTGGCAGCAAAAAAAAGTTTGAAAATGGCATATAAATAGCATTCCACTGAAAAAGGATTTCTGAAGCAGTCCAGTCACATTTAGTGGGTATACTTATATGCTAGATCTGTCCCAGACATAGGGAAGGGAGGCGTATGGGACAACAGACATATGGAGGCTACAGGGACAACTGGGGACTTGTTGTCCAGGACCCTGTAGTTCTTATATTCTAGCAGACAGGATAGAATTTAGCCTGAAGAATAGCAGGGGCTTCACACAAGGCTATGGAAAAGCAAATGCTCAGCGGTGGCAGAAGGCAGGAGGCAGGGGGCAGGGGGCAGCGGGCAG